>OENT01003230.1:0-13922 GCA_900239685.1 Rotaria macrura | reverse complement strand
GTATCATATAGATTCATCAAAAACCGCCGGTTATCCGCCGGTAAACTCCTCAGTTATACGATCGGTATACCGCCGGTTAACCGACGGTTTTTGCGCGGTTTTCACTACATGGGCTCTTTATTCAACATCCATTACTCCATGTTTTATCACAACCTCTACCATATTCCGTCGAATCAAATCAAATGTGTTCTCAATACTATAAGCGTATTTAGTTATGATAATATCACTCTTCTAGGATAAAAATTGGTCAATTAAACATTCATATATTTCTCACACGCAAGTTGCATTATCGCTGTAGCGACTACGTTTGTGAAACACTGTAGAAAGTACTACTTTGAGTACGCATCGTTGTTGGTTAGATTTTGCTGAACATAAGAAACTACGCCGACTACTCATTAAAGTACACAGAAACTCATTATGTGTACAAAGTTCTCGAAGTAATCGGGCGAGTATTTCGATTACTCACGCTGACAAGTCGTACTCGTTTGATTAGTAAATTGGTTTTTTATTTTGCGAACAACTGGCGACCAATTACTGGCCCTTACAGTACATGAGATTGGAATTGTTTTCGTTTGATCAGTACATTCACTAGGGATACTATATGTATTCTGAGAGAGAAAAATGAGCTCTATAAAATGTCCTAAAGTAGTTTGAAAAATCTCAAATTCTAGTTTAATCACCTCGGCTGACCCCTAGTCGAACAAGTTCTATATTGAATACTCTTTAGAGTTATGTAAAGTCCTTACATTTATCTCTCTATATGAAGGTAAATTTGAATCACGCTGTTTCAAACTAAGTATAATATTCGGAAAGAATTCAAATCAAAATTAGTGATTTCTCATATGTTTTTGGATCACGTAGTTGAGTATAAATTTTTTTATTTGAAGTGAACAAAATGTTTGAATAGAGCTCTTTTAAATACTATTCATTTTTCGGGTGTGTAGTCATCTTTAAGCAAATTCCCCTCTTTACTTTGAACTGCAGAAGGAAGGTCACTAACGGTTCATTCACTTCTGCAATCAAACTATCTGCATTATTTAGATCCAAAAGAGTTTTGAATACTTTCAAAAAATTTAGACCAGCTAGTATATTGTTATGAAAATATTGCATTTGTAAGGAGAGTGGTTCTTAATGAGTCCAGTGATTCTGCTCAACAATATCAGAAAAATTGATTTTCAAATTTCGACTTGAAACTTTGCACGGAAGCAGATCTCGACGGGAATAATACTTTTGTGAAAGTTTTAGGTCTCTTGATTCGTTTTTCTCATCAAAATTGCTGTTCTGTTTGAATGATGTAAAATATAGATTTTCACAATGGCTACTCATGTCATGAAAACCATAAGAAAATCGTATGCTCAAACTCCTTGGCTCCATTCCGTTTCACATATTTTGTTTCGACTTTCGTATACCATCCATATGAATTATTTTCACAGAAAATGAATTTAAGTGAAGCTTTTTCAGATTATTCATTTATGCCCTAATCAAAACAAAAGAACTGAAATGAATATACTCAGAAGTACATTGTTGCAAACCTTCAAGAACTCATCTTACAGTTATATTTACTAGAAACACTTGATACACTAGTCGACGATCTTGACATCGTTCTTTCCAGCTTCTTGTAGATACATTCTTGTCTGGCGAGGCAAGAGTCACATCGTCAGGCAAGATTCTTTTTTCTTTCTTGCCCATGAATCTTGGCTGATCTCAAAAGAATTGTGAATATCTTGGCTTTCTTGCCAGATTCCATATCTTCTTAAATATCCGATAAGATTCTCGAAAATACAAAAAAAATGAATTTTTTCGATTTTTTCGCTTTTAGGGCTCTAAGTATTTCGAGTTTATCTCAGCCAAAACGAAAGCTTTTCGAAAAACTTTCTATACTAATCTTCCTAAAATTGAACGCTCTACAAACGTGGAAAGTTTCATGAAAATCGGTGAGCACTTTTGTAAGCGTGTCAGAGATCCCATGGAAATAGCCATATACTCAGAAGTACATTGTTGCAAACCTTCAAGAACTCATCTTACAGTTATATTTACTAGAAACACTTGATAATAATTCTGTACAATATCCAACAATGAGTCTTTTGTATCAGAGACGAAATTTCACATTATTGAAATTCATGAGAACTCAAAGATATAAGAACAACAAACTTCACCTGCACCATCACTTAGATGATATTTTGTAAGGACTTGTTTTGAAAGTTATTGGAACAGTACCCATCAAATAACACTATAATCTTCAGATTATTCAGTGATTTAGCACTATAAAAATAATACGAATGGTTTTAGCGTGTGCATAAATGAATGATTTTTTTCTGCCTTGAAAGAGCAGTGAAGCTTGAAGTAAGCAACATCGTGATAGAAAGAAACGCATCGAAGTGAAGAGCAATGTGCATTCATACACCTAACGCATGGCTTTTATTTTCAATTTGATCAAGTGAGTATGTGTTTTTTTCCTTCTTCTATCTCGTAGTATCATGCATAGTAACAAAGAGTGAGTATTTTGGAATCTTTCGAGAATTAAAACACAATGAAAAATTTTCTTACACATTTTAAAAGCCTACAAGACCTTTTGTACGGATTTTGTTTGTCAGTGAAGTATTTGATAAGTGATTTCTAGCTCTTGCAAAATCTTCGAAAAGATTCCATGTTTGTTGCAATCACCAGAGCCGTTTTTCAGAGTAGGCTCATATTTGATGTAGTTCATGATATTGCATTAATATCATTCGACCTAACCACTTCACGATGATCTTAGTTTTTTCCCATTCCGAAATTCCACCATCGGTGGTTGAATATTGTACTAGAAATTCCATATCAGAAACATTCTCTAACCACTTCGTGGTAGACGAAATAAAATACTCTTGTACATTAAGTTGTTTCACTCCATAATTAGCCACGTAGGGTTTTATGGTACCTCTATTTATTTTAAACTGTTCACCTGCAGAAACAAGAAGATGAGAGCGTAGATCATGCTAAATGAAGTTGTCTTTTTCAAGCAAAAAACTTCGAACCTACCTCAAAACTAAGTTGTTGGGAACGAATTTTCGATATCTTTCCAAAATAGTTGCATCCACTTATTAATTAAAGGAAAAATTAGCAAAAGAAACTATCTCAGAAAGAAATTAGATGAGTTCACTGATTAGCCATAAAATTCATATTCGTACAATTATCAGAACTTCAATTTTCGTTGCACTTGCCATTTTTAAATAGATTATTAGTTTGATTATCTCTCAACATTGAAATTTTATTATTTTCTCATCAGACATGTTTTTACTGAGCTATATGGTGTTCAGTTTTCAGTCTCGAGCTGCTCGAATTAAGAAAACCGTGGTTCAAATAAGTTAGCACTATCTGTCTCTATGGAAAATTCATTTTCTTGCAGGAACTAACCTTAATCGTTTGCAATGAGCAAGGTGTAATGAATATTCCTCTTCCAGGTCTATATGAATCTAAAAGTTATATGTTACTTTTCGCACACTTGCTGTTTACTCTGCAATGTTGTTCCGAGTAGTTTCAGAAAAAATCCAGGCTTTTCAATAAAAATTTACCACTTTAGGAAGATTACCTTTTGATGCACATCGTCATTGTATCAATATTTATATCGAGATGAGCACAACGTATAGTTCTGTATTTCGTCACCTGTGATTTGTGAAAAACCTCGACTTTAGTATATAATGAAAATGCTGATGAGTGCTTTTTTTCTAAGCATTAATAAAACAAGGCATCTTCAATCCTAGGGTACTCTTTCGGAAAGAAAGTTTCAATCTGAGCAATCGAAACATTACAATGAAGTTCATGATATTATGAGTAGATCTCTTGCTTAAAGACTTCAGTGAGAATCAATTTTAGTCCCACCGAATCTTTCATTGTAAGTAATGAAGTTAAGTAAAGTCATATTTATTGTTGTGAATGAGCACTTTTGGATTGATTTTTAAAATCATTTGTGCTTTAATGATCAGAAAGTAGGATTGGGAGGGAATTCAAGAATTTCGCTGTTGATAGAAAATATGAACTGTTATAAGAAATAAGTTTCAATTATTCGAAGCGTTCTCTCTCTCTTTCTAATGAAGATTTAACAGTTTTGTTTTTGAAAGCTTTAGATGAACTAAAATCTAGCTGGAAACTCTGTTGTGTTTTAATTAATCGGGTGTCAATTTTCACTCAAATTCGTTTCGTATAATATCCGTGATTTATACAAATTCATCTTATATGAACCATTATATTTGGTAACTTGTTCGTGAACACGAAAGGTGGACGCTAATGTCGATTAGTTTTGAATTTTAAATAATAGTTAATGTATTGTATTCAAAAGTTCCTCCACTGTTAATTTCATATTCACTTAAAAATACTTTCAATATGTACGAGGTGCGCTTCTAACAAAGTTTTATTTCTAATTATAGAAGTTACTTGACTACTGAAACAAGTATTTAAAGTGACTACACTTCTCTATTGACTTACAGGAAAGAAATACTAGTGGGAAAACGTTAGCTACACTGATCTATGAATCTCCTTTTGTTTCAGTTTCTTCGAATGCAATCATTCATTTTTTAGTAGGCTTCGGTAAAAGGAACTTGGATACTGATCTATAGTTTTTCAGTTCAAAAACGGGTATTGTTAGCGTCAGTGAATATACACTAACGCTAAGCTAGTATATGATTATGACATGACGTCATTTGTCGAGTGACCACTTGTGTGATCAGCGCGTGATCGATGTGTGTACCATGTACACTATATATACATGTTGTTCCACTCACACTTTCTTTCTATTTTTCTCGTCATCCTGGTCATCCTTTGTTTTCTTTATTCTTTTTGGTCGTACTTCTTGTTACGCTTAGTTACACCATTATTGTTCTATTGTTATTTCAACACAAATACAAACATTATCATTACATATATATTCACACATCGATATTGGCTGCATATCCATTCATATATGTATGCTATTATATATNTTTATTTACTTTACAAAAGTAAATAGTAAATAATTTATTTACTTTACAAAAGTAAATAGTAAATAATTTATTTACTTTACAAAAGTAAATAGTAAATAATTTATTTACTTTACAAAAGTAAATAGTAAATAATTTATTTACTTTACAAAAGTAAATAGTAAATATTTTATTTACTTTACTTTTGTAAAGTAAAAGTAAAGTACCACCCGTGTCGTGAAGACGAAAGGTGGACGCTAATGTCGATTAGTTTTGAATTTTAAATAATAGTTAATGTATTGTATTCAAAAGTTCCTCCACTGTTAATTTCATATTTACTTAAAAATACTCTCAATATGTACAATGTGAATTGTTAAAATAAGTTTCCTTCTCGTATAAATGAGAGCTCTAATGAATAAAATAAAGTATTTCATGATTTATCTCTCTCCGAAATGTTATTTGTTCCCTAAGTGATACCGATTTATGAATAGCACTTCCTTAATTTGTGGGCCGGATATTATCGCCAAATTCAAGTGTGAATTTCGTAATAGAAGGTTGACTTACTTTATCTAGTGGAACGAACTATCCGGGTTATGAATGTTTATGTTAGATATTTGATGGATCATGAAATGCTGAAGTCAACGTTTGCTGGCCAAATCAGTCTCTCATGTATACTATGATTTAAACATGTATTCAGAGAAGTAAAAATCGAAAGATTCAGATCACTCATCTCAAGGTGTATGCCGAGAAACGCTTTGGAAACTCGATCACTTTCTTATGAGAAAAAGCCGCGAAAAAATATTCAAACAATTCGTTGAAAGAAAAGGTTTGACACTGATAAAAAGCTGTTTGTGGCAATGATTATTTCTCAGCAAAACAAATTCATGAGTTTTTGAAATTAGACTGCACTGCGGAAAGAACTAGCCAAGAAAAACATGATCAATTTCATCGTCCTCTGAAACTATCAATAAAACGTGAATATGCATCGCACTCATTCAGTGAAGCTGAAGATTCTGTTTGTTTGAAAGTGAGCTGCTAGTGAGCATACTACTAATTGTAGATGGATCCATTTCATTATTATGCTCCATAGCTAATGAGCCAATTATCTTTTTTGGAATTTGCGCTGATCTGTGCTATACAAGTCGTAGTTGCTTTTAAATTTTGGAGAATTCAGTCCAGGTTCCTCGAAGGCTGTGATATGTTTATTAAGGTTAGCCAAAGAAAGACTAAAGTTATTCTGTCGTACAAAGCATTTTAATGAAGTTGGGGTTCGCGTTATTCCTTTGTGCCGTCAGGCAATATATGAATTCAGATCTTGGCAAAATTTAGAAACGATTTTTTGACACACTTTTGTTCAAATGTGAGTACAGGTGAGTCCTTTTCCAAATATTTTAGAAATTAATAGGATAAGAAAGATGGTTTTCGTCTGACGTTGTTATGGTTCGACATACACCAAAAACCAGTAGCAGAGGTTTCGAGACCTAATATTTTCTTCTGTTCTCGAAAGGGGTTTAAAATGATTGTCATTTTGTACGATTAAAACGTTGCCGATAGGCTTCATTTTACAGCTTCATGTGTCGTCGTGATAGTTCTCGAAAATAAATGTGATTTCGTACTATGCTATAATGCGCTATATGATGTCAGTTTCTTCAGTTAAAAACCACCTTTGTTATCTAACATAGCTCATTGTCTCAATTATTAGATGTTATACAAATTTCTTAAATAGAGTTTTTGTGTCCCCAAAGGCTTTTGAGTCTCTATATGTCATAAGTAATTGTTAATCAGCTGGGGTTTTATCATAATTGTTTATTTTTTCATTGATCTCAATGAATAATTTGTATTAAATATAGCTTTCGCTTAACCCAGTTCGATTTAGCATGCATAGACTAGAAAAGATTTCGAATACGCTGCTTTTGATTTGAAAGAAAACAGATGTGACATTAGTAAAATCAATGAGATTTTGTCACCATCTAGTGAACAGTGGTCGTATGTTTATGAAATTTAGAACATCTTTTTAGATACGTCTACTAAGAACAAAATTATCCAATTAAAGAAATTACTCGAGCTCGTTTTGATAGTGGCTTGTAATGTGTGCTGCATCAACAGCTATTGTGATTGGTTATTGTTTCTCGAAAGAAAAATATTCATCGTTAAAATTTGATGAGTTTCTCTCATTATGCCGAAATTTAAACATACAAACTGTTCAGATCAATGAAGAATACTTGCGTGGTACAACACAGAGACAACTATGTCAAAAAGTAAATGTCATTCTGCATAAATTAACTGATATTTTAACTCGTGAACTGGTTGATGGTGATCAGTATGCACAAGAGTTTATAGAGAACTTTCAAATTATGGTTGCTCAACAAAGACGAAGCTCGTCACCATTTATTGTTATTGATGATTTTGATGCTGTAAAATGCTTGCTGAACCGCCATATTCAATATACATTACTAAGTAAAATCAGTGGTTGCTATACACCACCGTTTATTAGTCTTACTGATGAAATTATGTGTAAAGGCATTAAAACTATTCAGCAGTTATTAGATGATAAAAATATATTATATCCAATTATTTGCAAACCAATAAGAGCACATGGTAAGAATAATGACATGCATGAACCAAAAGAGAAGCAGTGCTAATCGTGACATACAACAGATGGTCTTTTAAGTCGGAATAGGGGTGTTACTTTATCTTTACTTCATTTTATATATATAAAGATTTTATTTATATTTATAAAACAAAGAAAATATAAAGATATAAGTATGAATTTTTCTATTAACTAAGGGGGAAATATCCGTGTTACAACAGTGGAATATGTAAACTAGAAGCCGTTTATAACATGTGGATGTTCGTTATTTGAAGGAAAGATAATAAATAGATATGCATTGGAGCAAGAAAACATGACCCTTGCATCAACTTACTGCTCCTTAATTGACGAATAGTGAAAGAAACTGTAGTATGACAGATTCAATCGATTTTTAGAGTGAATCTTCTACCTAGCATCCATTTTTGATATGATTAGAAGCTTCCAAAATGAGATTATATGCGAAACTCACACTATTATGAAAATCGCTTCATGGAATATACCATGTGACTCACAAGCTAGTCAGATCTAAATTCCTCATGTAACAAATTTGACCCAAAAAGTGACTATTAAGTAGGGTTGGAACTTTATCTTGATCTTACTTTGCAAAGGTAGAGTAAAGATAAAGTCCCAGCCCTAATTCTAAGTTTCTCGGGAGATTTGTCACTTTAGTTGGTGTTTTTAGGAATTGAGAGAATTCCCAAACCTCAGTTCTTGGATGCCACTCGAAAACATAGCAAGTGTCACAATATGTTAGCGCATTTTTCGTTTTGTCCTACATCTCAACACAGATAAATGATGAAATCTTAATTCTTTTCTCGAAAGATAAATCGTCGAATTTTCCATAAATTTCTATGTTCTGTAATTTGAAAGAACTAAACTGAATCCTTTTATTGGTTTTTATAATGAACCTATATGAATTTTGGTTACTTCCAATTCTCCCTCAGTTTTACCTTGATGTTTTCGTATGTTTTCAAAATATGAATATGCAGATAAAGCAGCGTATTTTCTATTTCGAGTAAGTATCAAAAGTGCTCTGCCAGAATTTCTTACCAGCGTCTGATCAATGTTCTGCTATTTTGTGAAATAGAGATGAACTATAAGAGCTAATTCAACGAAAACAAGTTGTTTCACGGTGTTTCAATTTTTATTCAAACTGAATGCGCGTTATTTAGACTCAAACTAGGAAGATAAATCTACTGTATGAACATGCAGCGAGAAAGACGTCATTTGGGTCATATATATGATATCTGAAAAATTTCCTAAAACAAAATAAATAGAAGACTGAAAATGTCGTGATCTCAAGAAATCAACTTACGAGGGAACATTCCCAAGTGATTCGCACCGTTTTGATTCATCTTTTGCCGGTTTGCAGATTTCAATATAGACATGACATACCCTTAAGGATTGGTGTCATTGCTGCATAGTTTCAAAGTTATTAGCGAAGCAACTGCTATGATAGATGGTACCACCGTCTATTTGTTGACGCCTTCTTCTTTTCATCAGGTTACTGAAACATACTTTCTAGAGCATTTTTCGTTGGATCAAGTTGAGACAAGTTTGCATTACATATCTGTCGCAGGAGAAATTAAAATTCAGGACAATTTAAAATTTCAATCTTAACTGGAAAATTTCTAGGAAAAATTAAAATTTTAATTTTTCCTAGAGGAATTAAAATTTAATTTTTCCTATAGGAGAATTTTAAATCTTCCTGAGTATATAGTATAAACTTTATTACTTTTAAATTTCAATAATACAAAAATTATACTAGACATTTGAACACGGTTTCGTTTTTGATGAATGGCATTTAGTTCCACACTGTATTTTTGCTGCTCGACAACGGCATTTCTTTGTTGAACAATTTCCATTACAGTTGCATGCTTCAATAGGAGTAATTAATCCTTCTCTCACATAAGCTTTACAGGCTTGAATGAATGTCATCGTTGGTAAATTTGTTGAATCGACATCACATAAGTCACGAAAGTTACAGTTGGATAAATTTAATAAATCTAGCGCTTGAAACCGTGAGGAGATTACAGCCGTTGTTGTACATAAATGATAAGTGTCCGTATCGTTTGATGTTGATTGAACCGATATTATCTTACATGGTAGTACTTTAGGTGTAACATTTGTTCTGTCTACTTTATCGATTTTTAAACCAACTAAGTCACCGATTTTGTATTCATTTTTACGTAATGCGTCATTAAACAAGTTTTGTCGTTTAGAAATGGTAGCCATGTAGGAGGCTTCAGCTTCAGATCGTATTTGTGTATGATTGGTGGCTGAAAGTGCATAATCTCCATCAGATTCTTCAGCTAAAGAAATGGGAAAATTTCTCTTAAAAGACTATTTCTCATGACGTTACATTTGTCGATAGATGTAACTTGATCGTTCGAAAACAGTCTAGCGCGTCGTCGTTTTTTCGTACGAGGAGACTTATGAATTTTCGGAGAGGGTGTTCTTGACAAAGATACGTTTGATGCTGCTGGAAGTGATTGAACTTGAACAGTTGAAGATTTATTTGAATCAGAATATGTTGCGACTTCAACAACACTTATTGGATTGTCACATTCGTTTAGTGCATCAATAAAATCAGATGGCAGTTCTTCTTCGTTTAAAATACATTGAGCTGTTAAAACGTGCCACATTTCTATATCACATCTCGGCTTCTGACCGAACACCACCTCATATGGAGATTTTTTGATCGTCTGAGCTGAGCTTGTATTAATGGAATACACTACTTGTTCTAAGCCTAAAGTAAACAGTTTTTCTCAAATGGTTGTTAATCTATAGCCCATTTTACCTTTCGACCAATCTTTACGATTATTAGATTGCATCCATTTCCCATGGGCTGATTCAAGTGTTTGGTTTCCTCTTTCTACCAGCCCTTGGGTATGAGGATGACGTGGCCGACCATTGATAATGATGAGGTCAGTCCATGTGTTTTTTAAATCCTACTCAATGTAAAAGAAACTGTTAAGTAGTACAACATCAGTAATAAGACAATTAGTACTTTTATAACTTTCGCCAAGAATTCTTTTCCATTGTCTGATTGAAGAATTCGTGGCGCTCCAAATGAATAAAATTGTTGTAGAAGTTTTTCAGCAACAGGTTCAGCTTCCTTTGATTGTAGCGGATACGCCCAGGAAAATTTGGTGAAATGATCCTTCGCATGAAGAATCCATTTATAATCCCCATCCGAGACGCTTCTCATGTCGATTAAATCCACCTGAAGACGAGTGAGATTTCCGATAGATACGATAGGTTTTTCTTAAATAAAAGACACGTACCTTGGCTATTATTATTCTCAAATTAAGTTTAACCTACCAGCTGCTGGCTTCGGAAATGCTTTTCTATTAGAACATACATCACATTGCGAAATAAAGAGTTTTACACTCTCAATTGGTACCCATGCATATTGATCCTTCACCTGAAAAATATACTGTGATTCAGTTACAAATGTTCACCCTACACACTTCTATCCAAGTCTTGTCTCGACCGTGATGACCAACTCTTTCGTGACATTCTTTGATTTTTGTGTACAAATTTTCATATGTAACAACAGGATGATTAGATTTAATTTCATATACAACATTATTGTCACCAATTTTAATTAGTTTAAAATTTTCATTCACCAAGAATTTCAGCTGAGAATCTCCCCAACCATCTCGAATAACAAGTACTATATCATCGTACAATGGCTGTTTTATAGAAAATTTATCTTGAAATTTGTAATTTAAACCTTCAATATGTATATCAAGTAACTGATAAAATTCATCCATGAAAATTAGAGAGTGATCGTTGAATATCTACTTAAATGATATACGCGACGTTTGTTTAAGTGTACATTTTTATTTCATTCTGCTCTTCAATCAATTCTATTGGACGTAAAATATATTTTAGTTGTTCCTGTAGGAAAAATAAAAATATGAAGTTGATACTATATATTCAGGAAGATTTAAAATTCTCCTATAGGAAAAATTAAATTTTAATTCCTCCAGGAAAAATTAAAATTTTAATTTTTCCTAGAAATTTTCCAGTTAAGATTGAAATTTTAAATTGTCCTGAATTTTAATTTCTCCTGCGACAGATATGTAATGCAAACTTGTCTCAACTTGATCCAACGAAAAATGCTCTAGAAAGTATGTTTCAGTAACCTGATGAAAAGAAGAAGGCGTCAACAAATAGACGGTGGTACCATCTATCATAGCAGTTGCTTCGCTAATAACTTTGAAACTATGCAGCGATGACACCAATCCTTAAGGATATATCATGTCTATATTGAGATCTGCAAACCGGCAAAAGATGAATCAAAACGGTGCGAATCACTTGGGAATATTCACTCGTTAGTGGAGGATCCTATCTAACTTCAAGAATGAGCACTAGGAAATGTCGCGTACATTAGCATTTAGTAGAGACGTTCAAGAGTTATCTAGCTAGTACTAATGTATGTTGTCAAAAATCGAGTCCTTGCTTGTATTGGAAAAATGAATTATTCGGATAAATGAATGAGAAGTACCTACGATTCAGACAGTTACACTGTCAAAACATTCAGTTACTATATTTGAGATTAAAATTAATAGAAGTTTGGAAAAATTCGATGGTACAACTTTTGAGACAGAAACAGACAAATTATTTACTTCAACTGCGATGGCGCATAGAGCATAAACTATGTGAGCACTATGGAGCACACTGTGATTAATATTTTAGAAGTCGATTTCTATCGTGATAAAAAATCACAAAAAACTAATTGTAATGACAGTGAGAAATTCACGTCTGTAAGAATCTACAAATGAGAGTTATTTAATTTTACTCAATTAATTTTTGTATTGCACTAACGTAAAGTAAACTATAAGTTCATCAGATTTGTGGAAGCTCCACAAGCTATCAAAAGATGTAATTAATTTTTTCAAAATGTTTTTATGATAATGATTCAACTGAAGTAAGAATTTCAGTTGTATTTTATTTGCCTGGGCCGGGGGGGGGGGGGGGGNAGCGCATCTCAAATTTTCTTTTAAGCACTATTTCGATACAGCAAAAGAGACATTATTTCTCACGATTTTGGGAAATTGTGTTATGCGTTTCCCGTTCTTGGGAAAAAAACGCCAAAGTGTCACCCCTAGGGGAGGGGGGCGAGAAATGTGTCGTTATCTATATTACTATCTCCTCAATTTCTTTTCTCATTTTCTTCTCTCCTTGCTTCGATATTTTCGCGGTGAACTCTGGCGTCACACATAGATTTCGCTGTTTATGCTTCAAAATAGAAGATCAACAATATATAATTGAATGGAAGAAGAGCTCTTTGTCACATAAACTAGACAAATTAAAAATAAAATACCCAGACGAATGAATCCGGTACCGAATCCGATCGGATCCTACGATCCGATAAAATCCTATGAGAATCCGGATTGTGGAAACAGTAACGGATCTGACGAGAGAAACCTATTTTCTTATTTGTGTACGAATTAGAATTTAATCCCACGCAGGTGGAAGAATCCAATGACCGGGAATCCGGTCCAGATTTCATCGGTTTTTGTCGGAATCCGACGAGAACTGATAGAGATCAGTGAAAAATTATACGTATCCAGTCGGATTTTATATCGGATTCCGGGTCACTGGATTCCCAGTTACTTCTGATCAAATCCTGTCAGTATAAAGGCGACACGATAAGATCCGATTAGTCACCTTTGTTCTGAGCAATAGTCGAGACCTGTTTGATCATACGATGAAATCCAATCGGATTCCAATGGTAGGATTTGATAAAATCCAATACTTAGGAATTGCATGTCGGATCGCAACCAGGAGTCCGATGAGATTTCGTCGAATTAAAGAAACTCCGATAGAAACACGATCGGATCCGACAGGTATCCGACTGGATCCAATTGTTGGAATGATCCTCCTGGGTGAATACATTCCCTCTACTGAAAGGAGGGTCTTACGAAAAATGAGTTAAAAAAGTTCGTTCGTGTGTGTGTGCGCATGTGTGTGTGTGTGTGTCTTCGTTCGTTCGTTCGCACGGAACGAAAAAATGTATTTTTGACCTTAGATTACGTTATTCATTGTATCTGCAGAAACTCAGCGAATCAGATGTTATTTGGGTTGGGTGATCGACCAATAGGATTTCGGGGGTGGGGAATTCAGCCAATCAGGTGCTATTTGGATTAGGCGATCGACCAATAGGATTTCGAGGGTGGGGAATTCAGCCAATCAGGTGTTACTTGGATTGGGCGATCGACCAATAGGATTTCGAGGGTGGGGAATTCAGCCAATCAGGTGTTATTTGGATTGGGCGTTCGACCAATAGGATTTCGAGGGTGGGGAATTCAGCCAATCAGGTGCTATTTGGATTAGGCGATCGACCAATAGGATTTCGAGGGTGGGGAATTCAGCCAATCAGGTGTTACTTG
>OENT01003229.1:0-10684 GCA_900239685.1 Rotaria macrura | reverse complement strand
TCATCGTTTTACATACGATCTAAAACGAGTGTTGAAGAAAAACAAGATAGAATTCCGTTCCGTTCGTCTTCGCAACCATAATGAATCTCTTGGCAAAAGTCACATTAGGATCATTCAGGGCATAGTACTGACGATTCGAGTTTTTATGAAACGAAAGTCATCGTTAATTATACTTCGGTTTTTGAAAATTTATTATACAAAGAAAAAAGTAGCAAAAAAACAAGGATGTAGATTTCCAAATGATGTTCAAGCTCACCGGCAACAAGAACAACAAATAGACAGTAAGCATTAACAAAAACTGTTCGAGACGAAGAAGATTATTTGAAGTATACACAGACAAAGTATAATATGTATATATAAATGTATTTGAAAGAAAAAAAGAAACTTGGTAATGGACGGATGAAATTAAGTAGTGGTTGTTAATGGTTGATTGACAATTTGAGCAACTAGTTTTAAATGACAATAAAAATTTCTCGACAGTAAGTAAAAGGAACAACGAATCATTTTTTTTATCACTTACTGTCAATGGTATCGTTATGATCGGCTTTTTCAGGGTGATTAATCACTAAACAATTAATTTATTTTACAGAAACAATGACTTGAACAATACTTATATTCTTGATACATAGTTGTTGTCACAAGTGTTGCCTTAGATGAAGTGGTCGTAGAATCAATTGCTAAAAAAAATCATTGTATCTTCAGACAGTTTTTATCGTAGAGACTGGTGCGAAAAATCACGTCGGTTTGCTCGTTGCATTCCTTTTAGTGGGCAATACGGTCTACGCAGGACTGGTCTCATACAAAAAATTCGATTCTGCTTACGGCCCTAATCAGTTTATCAATTCAGACACATCAAATAGTATCCTTTTTAATGTATTCAATATGAAGTTTCATAAAGTAGGAAAAAAAACAGAGCGATGATATATTCCCGTTACATTGGATAACAAATTTTACTCATAGAAGCAAATACTATCTGTAGGAGCTAACCAATCATCAACTCATAGATTCGGTGTACTACCATAAAAGTAACTCCTTCGTCACTCTCACATATAACTATATGTTAACTGTTGAGAAATTCAACTTGTTTTTGGAAATTACCCTTAGGGTGATGAGTTAGATATTCTGCGTTGCAACCATATCTTAGGCTATCGAAGTCATTATCCTACGAGTAATACACCTAAACAAATGATATCGGTATTGGGACATTTTTGCATATATAGGTTCAACGAATTCACTAAATTATTCAGCAAGATGTCATCCTCTATCATACCACTAGGACTCATCTTCATTGATAAACTAATCAAGGCATTAAGTAGAATGGAACGAATTCGAACACATTTATATGGGACCAGTGCGGGCGACACCTCCAATACTGGTATTAATGAAAATTTCTGCTTTATGGGAAGCTTTATCTATGTAAATTTTCGATTCATAATTTGAAAATCAATTATCTGACGAAGATCGAATTAACCCGTTATGATTGTCTTTGCCTGACAGAAGATTCACTTTCAGGTAGACATTATCTATGAAAAGAAAATAGTAGATCCGATAAAGTTTTCGATGTGACACTATGCTATGCAGCAGCTGAACATTGACGAGAAATCTTCCTGAAAGAAATTTTCAGTTGTATATCATAATTTGGATGAAGTAAAACTGATTTATGACATAAGAGTGGAAGCAGTAATCTCATTACTTTGAAGATTTCAGAAACAAAAACTCTTTGAACGAACGCCGATAAACAGTAGTAAAATATTTCTTTAAACTTTTCATCAGCATTAAAAAGTTCAACTAATATTTCTGAAAAAGAAGCTTCAGAAAAATCAACAATAATATTAATGATCGATTTTCTCAGTAAACGTACTCAGAACAAAACTGTGAAATACATTTTTACGTCTATGATCCTTTCAGGATTTACTTAAATCTACCTTAATTTGTATCTTCATTGAACTTACTATTAGGTTTTGTAACAATACTTTGTTGTAGTTGATCACTGTCAACAATCGATGGTTTTAAATGTACAGGTTCTAAATAGAAACGATAAAAGTCGTACTGAACTAAAAACATCATATTTACCATTTGAACATTTACATGTATTGATTTGATTAAGATCTGTTTGCAATGAAGAAATTACTACTGATACCTATGAGGAAATATGTTGATGGACCTTTTTTTTGTTTTAAAGTATCAAATTGATATAATCTATCCGATGAATTATGCACCATATTGGTGAGTTCTTGGAAACTAACAGCTAATTCTTGTATTTTCATTGTTTGATTAAGATTTTCAAGTTCGATCTTAAAACGTATGAAGAAGATGAATTGTTATTTTTATCTGACATTTCAATTGAACAATAAAATAAATGTGAAAACCTCGGTCTTAAGTCCGAGAGTTATTTGTGCTTCAAAAAGTGAATGAGAAAAATCAGTCATTCTAGAATGTGTGTAGGGTGTGGGTGTGGGTGTCTCCGTCTACACTTATGTACAAGCGCGAACACACGCACACCCTCGCTCTACCCGATATACTTATCATTGGCAGAAGTAGACAACAGTGATCCAACACTCTGTATCTGCTGCTGAACAAATTGAAAACGAAAGACTTCTTGAAGCTTTAGCATTGGTACCAACTCATCCATTGTATAGTCAGTAAGTAAGAGTGCCCTGTCCTACTGTATTTCATTCTCTTATTTTTCCTATTTCTACGATAAAAGTTTAATATTTTCTTTCTTTACTAGCCCTTTTGCTGTGTCAAATATTAAAATTGGTAACAATGGATTTGGTCTTATTGGTCGATTTGTATTTCGATGTGCACTTGAGCAAGCTGTTCAAGTAGTTGTTATCAATGGTTAGTAATACATCTAGGTCTTTATGTCTTTTAAAGTATGACTCTGTAGGTCCATTTATTTCCGTCGATTATATGGTTTATCTGTTAAAAAATGATTCAACACGTGGTAAACTTCTATGTAACGTTTCACACAAAAATGGAAAACTTATTGTTAATAAAAGTGAAATCAGTGTCTTTACCGAGTAAATATTTTAAAAATCAAAAAATTTAGATATAATCGTTTTTGTTCTATTTTTAGAAATTTTTTAAAGGTGCTGAGTATGTAGCTGAATCAACCGGTGTATTTACAACAATAGATAGATGTCAACAACGTATACAAGCTGGTACTAAAAAGGTCATCATTACAGCTCCATCAGCTGATGCTCCGACATTCATTATGAGAGTAAATGAGGGCAAATATACAGGAGAAGAAACATTATTTTCAATTGCATCATCGACAACCAAGTGTTTATAGCACCACTTGTTGAAGTTGTTCATGAAAATTTTGGTATTATTGAAGCCTTAGTGACAACTGTAGATTCTTCCACTGATACACAAAAAACTGTCGATGGACCATCAAATAAAGTATGAAATTCAACAAGACAAAAATCCATTTTTACTTCTATTTTCATTTGCGTAGCACTGGCGAAGGGAACGTGGAGTTGCACAAAATAGTATTCCATTATTAACCGATGTTGCTAAAACTGTACGTTTATTTTTATTTATGTTTCATAAATTGGGTACATGAATTTGATTTGATTAGATCGGAGAAGTAATTCCTAATTTGAATGGAAAATTGATTGGTATCGCTTTTCATGTTCCAACACCAAACACTTCAGTTGTTGATCTCACTGCTCGATTAAACAAAGACGCAAATGAAGTTTTCTACGTTCATTATATTAAGTAAATGAAAATTTTTGTCCAGGCTAAATATGAAGAAATTTGTGCTACAATTAAAAAAGCTGCTAATGGTTCATTAAAAGTATTTTGTCTTATACTGACGATGAAGTTGTTTCAACAGATTTCATTGGTGAAACACATTCATCAATTTTTTATGCTTAGCTGGTATTTCTCTCAATGATAATTTTGTTAAACTTGTTGCATGGTATGTTCTCACTTATTTAACATTTTTCCATGTGAAATGTCACATAGCATTTTTACAGGTATGATAATGAATATGGTTATTCAGATGGTGGGATCGATCTCATTAGATACATTGCCAATAAAGATCATGGAAATTAAGTTTGAGTAATGATATATATATGATCACAGGATTTACTTGCAGGTTTTATCTACATTGACTTTCTCTTTTTTTTATTCTATAACTTGTAATTATACTTACACTGATCATTATTATTTTCATTCATCTTTCAAAGAAACAGAAGACCTACGTGCTTTTTTCTTCAAGCAAGGTTACATCTTAATCTTATTCAACATAATTAAATTCAGTTGATAACGCTTATTTAGAACAGTCTTGAGATTTTTCGATAGAATGTCGACTTGAACAGAAAGGAAGCAGAGTGAGCCAATGATTAAAGATCATCATTAATCGAACCTATGAATTGTTTTCCAAAATAGACAAGAGGTATTGTTTGCATAAAATTTTATCGAAACAGAAAACGTGAAACATCTAACAAACATTTTCCGTTTCTGTAAAAACGCTTCAATAATAATGAAATTGACCTCGATTCATATGGTACCTATCAGCGAATTTCTGAAGAAATGAAACGAATGTACAATATTTACGAAATCTCGTTGTATGACAGGCATTTTCTAGCTTCAAAGCGGGAATTTATTTCAAAGGCAAACGAATTCGGATTTCAACTATAAGATATCCTAGATTGATATGAGGCACGATAATGCTCAATCAGGATATCAATTCTAAGTTACATAAAAATAATTGAAGATGTTTTTTCGGACTATACTTGAAGGGAAACTATACTTTTGATCACCAACAATTAGCATTTTGATTACCAGAAGTAATCAAGGCATATGCGAATTAGAGTGAAAAAGTTAATACATAATGTTGAAAATGAGGGTGAGGGTAAGGGTTTGGGTGAGGATGTGTTTCTCGATGAAGAAAATATGAATGCCGCGTAAAAAATTAAAGATTAGGATCAAATTACGGATTCAAAATCAAAATCTAATAAATCAGCACTTTTTCAATCTGATTGAGTTTCGATTTTGTCAGTTGTTCTTTTTCTCTGGTTTGCAAGTTTTTTTCTAATTCGTCTTGTTACTAAGGTATTATCGATCGTTAGTAAAAAGAAAATAATCGGTTCCAATTAGGGCTGGCACTTTATCTTTATTTCACTTTGAAAAAGTAAAGTAAAGTAAAGTATTTCACTTTACTTTACTGAGTAAAGTAAAGTAAATCACTTTACTTTATTGGATAAAGTAAAGCTTGATCACTTTACTTTACTTGGTAAAGTGAAGTTAGACAGAAATATTTTGTATAGATAGATTAAAAAACCAAACTTTCTCAACTTTACTTTTTCGAGTAAAGTTAAAAAAAACTTTACTTTACCAAGTAAAGTAAAGTTCAACACTTTACTTTATCCGGTAAAGTAAAGTTCAACACTTTACTTTATCCGGTAAAGTAAAGTAAAGATAAAGTGCCACCCCTAGTTCCAATCTGAATTTGTAAATTTTCTTGACATCGGATGCTCACAGCGGCAGCATGTCACTTCAATTCACTTATGTCTAAATTAATTTTGGTAATAATCAAAAGTATTTTTTCCCTTCATAATTAATCGAAACTAACGGACAAATGGCTGATTTGGTAAAAGAGTCTTTCAGCAATATTCTTTAGTTAATTAGTCAAAAGTTTTAAGAGTGCTTCTGTGTAGTAATTTCAAGTTCGCAATCAGGTATGTAAATTGATATGATGTGTTCTTTTAAAAAGAGTTGGGATACAATTTTGTTCACAGAAAAATCACGTCTCATCATTATAGAATTTATGTAGAATTTGAAATATAAGTATATCATCATCAGAATAACTTTCTAAATTATAACTTGTAAATTATGGCGGTGTGGCTGTAGGTGTGGGTGTGAATGTTTTATTGATCTACACCCACACCCTGACACATTTTAAATATATACACAAACAGTTGCACATAATCCTATCAAAATTGTTGTAAAGCCAATAGCAGTGGTCAGTTTGAATATTATTTCCTTTTTTTATGTATTATAATCAACATTCATCGTACTAGAGTAAATCTAACAAAAGAAATCTATAAAGAATCTTAGAGAAGTTAACTAAATCAAAATCAATTTCGCTTTCGTGTTTTCAAAATACTATTTTATTATAAATACAAGTGAATACATTTTTCTATGCTTCACATTGTCAAATAAACAATCAAAGTAATCTAGCTACTTTTTAAGCTTTCGGTCAATATCGTATATTCCTCTCGTGAGCGTTATTGTAAATATAGTTCTGATTGAAATGAGCAATCATCAACATGGTTTACATCCTGATTGAAAGCAAAGAACGATTTTTTCGTACAATCCATAGTACCTCTGTATTACGATATCGAATAGTTTCGAGTTGGAAAACATAAAAGAAGGACATTCAAACCAGAGCTGCCAACAGGCAACTTTTTTCTATCTGGCCTGGTAGCCAGACCTGACAGCCGTCTGCAGGCTAGCCTGGCATGTTGGCAGCTCTGATACCAATAATAGCATTGTACAATAACTTCAACATGACTTGAAGAATATTGTTAATGAGAATCAATTAAAGTTTTTTGAAAATCTAGAAAATTGTACACAAAAGATTCGATCGTCAATTGGGGAAACTCTCGTCTTAGTTGTATCCACTTTTCTTGGAGAACACTTGGTACCATGTGCTCATCACCTAAAACAAGTATAAACTATCTAAGTCTACGGTTCTAATTTAGAATTCCATTTCCAATGAATTCAAAGTTATAAAAAAGTAAGTTCAACATGGCATACGTACATTTTTATTTTACTATCATTGAAGTGTCACGCCTAAATAGATAACGCTGCCATCTATGCTGATGATTTAATTCAACAAATTCAAAAAGATTATCGTTATCATCAATCGCTTGGTGAAATCAATACTTTTAACAATGATGTTCACTCCCAAGAGTGATCACATAAAAATCTAAAATCAGAAAATATAGAATTTATCTGACAAAAATTGTTGATCAAGATTCTGTTTCGATTAAAATCAAAAGAATCAAATAATAATGATCAATTAATTGATTATCTTCGTGGAATGTATATTGATACTAATTCTTCGCTTAAATTTATTGAAAAATTTAGACTATCATACAAAGGTAATGAAAGTATTTAATGGTATACACGTCCTCAATGTTTTTTTTCTTCAATTGAATCAAGCGTTGAAAAAAGCAGGTTGGCAAACTATAATTGCATATCGATTCTTTATCAAAAGTATATTTTGTTCAATTTTTTTCTTTTCAAGCCTCTTAAATGAAATAATTGTTCTAGATTTATACAAAAAGCTCAAAGAAAAATTTAAACGTTCACAAAATACAACAAATTCAGTAGTCTTTCATCTTTATCGTGGACAAAGATTTTCGCAGAATGAACTGAAACAATTACAAAATGTAGCCTGTCAATATATCTATTTTAGTTCCTTTCTATTGGCGACTACAAATAGAGAATTGGCACTAATTTTCACAGGCAATGACGATCAAAGGTCAGTTTTATTTGATATTGAAATAAATCCACATATTGATACGTCAACAAAATCTTTTGCATATATTTCACATCTGAATCGAATAGGACCTGATGAAGAGGAGGTGCTTTTTATGTTAAGCACAATATTTCGTCTCATGGAAGTTACAAGATGTACACATCCAACTCTTACTTGGGTTTTCAAGCTTCACTTAGCTAACGAAGATGCACATGACTTAAAGGAATTTTGTTTCTATCGATAAACAAGAGTTAGGTGACGAAACAAGTCTTATTGATATTCATAAACTTTTATTGGAAATGAAAGGATCTACTATTAATGAAACTATACATGTTACTCAATGAGGGACAATTGCACCCAGACTATGGTTAAATCATTCACGTGGAGCAATAAGAATGATTGAAAATACATTTGGCAATAATACTAGTCTTTTAATAACACCACTGAGTAATTTATGCTCAAATCACTATGAGAATGGTGATTATCAATTAGTGATAGAATGTTTTCAAAGATGTCTATAAATTCAAGACCATAATCAGTGTACTGGTCATAATATTCGTATATCTGACGTACCGTATAGTTTTGGTTAAGTTTATAAAAAAAAATAGGAGATTATAACACAGCATTGGATTACGTCAATCAATCAGTATTTATACTTGAACGAAATGTAACATCGGACGATCATCATTTCATTTTAGCTAAAAAATTATCGGACAATAGCCAATTTATAATTATCTTTGAAAGAATACGACCAGTCATTCGTATTTAGAATAGTACTTGCATTGCCAATCTATTTAAATATAGAATCAAAAACGAAATCTCATTCTTTAAACTTTGTTCAATTATATCTTTCTTTAGGTATGATATATGAAGAAACATAACATTATGATGCAGCTTTCGAGAACTATAAACAATCATTTAAATTCTATCAAGACATGTACCCATTTCATGGAAATAATGATGCTTTTTCAAGATATTAATGAACGATTTGGCGAAAATGATACATATCACACAGTGAACTGAAGAATCAACCTTACTCGAGAATTATTACAGTGAATTTAATGATGACCGACAGAAAGTACTAATTACGACTAATACTTTTCTTAGTACTTTCCGATTAGAATTTCATGTGCAACTAAGAAGGATAGACATATCTGACATAATACTTCGTTTCATAATGGCTCTAGGTTTTCAAAATCACTTCTATAATATCTTTTGTTTTCATTATTTTCCTTAGATTCTTCTGAATAGAGACTCTTACCTAAGTAAACATAAAAAAACGCGTTGATGTAAATATAATTATTGGGGTTTATGTTACAAGATGTAGATCGTAGGCCCTGTGCATGCATACTGATCAGTTTTCATTTGGCCCAAGATAATGCATATGCGAGGATGTAACTAATCGATTTTATTGCCAAAAGGTTTTGAGAGAAAATTTGCATTTTTTTGCCAAATACAATTTAAATGCAGTATGGAAGTATTCAAGAAGACATTTAACTACTCCTCCACAATGAATGTTTGCCTCTTGTTATAGTTGGACCAATATTAGAATATGCCAGTGTGTGGGCTTGCGTACGAGTTGTGAAAGTTAGGTTTAGGTGTGGGGTGTATATGGTACAAAATGAAACTAGTTTCCTTAGTTTTCAATATCTCACTTTAGCTACTATTAAAATATACTTAAAAATTTGTACAATTATTTGCTTGAAAGACGCTCAATAGCTTCCCAAATGATGTTGTCTTCTAAAACTTATTCCCTATGAGAAAGAGATCCATACAAACAACATTGTTGATAGAAAGCGAAGTTCGAGCGCATCAATCGATACTGATAGTTTAAATGGGTGCGGTCGTTTTTCGTTTGCATGAGCAGAATACTCCAATTTCACCCACATCCACATCCTCGCAAATAAATATCGAATCAATGATAACTTTCTTAGTAGAAATTGAGAGGTGTACCATTCGTTTTTAAAACAACACGAAACTTTCTTTTTATGAGGTATTTTATTATTTTTTTTTGTGAAAGCTAACTTTCTGATTCGCATGACACATATCCAATTGTCGTTTCTCAGGAAGAGAATTTATTTTCGAACGAAACAACTTCTTATTTGCTCGGTGAGTCATTCTAGCTGATTTCATGTTAAAAAGTATAGAAACGGATTAACTTGCTGTTCACAGTTCTTTTTTACAATGAGGGAGCAAACATAAGAGCGTCCTAGAAGTTGTTCGAGTAATACTGTGATTGTATACTTACCTGTTGCATTCAGCTAGATTCAACATTGACATCGTTTTAGTTAAGTATTTTTTTCATTTTTGTCCGTCAGATTCTTAACCAAACTCAATTGGTAACGATGACAATAGTGACTCACAGAACGATGCATCATAATTTCGTATTAGAAATAAATTGTTCAGTATTATCCATATTTCTAGAGATGCTAACTTTCAACAACATCTTTAAGTACAAATTCAAGAATTTTATCAAGAAATAACGTACCGATATATTTCAGAACTTGTTCGAAGATATGCACATTATATTTTGTTATTTATCATGTGTTAGTAATAGAATATTGAAACTGAGCACTTATCGATGCCTGAGCTGTTTTCTTGCTTGATCACATTCGAATTCCAAACATCCATACTCTATTTTCTCATTCTGCCGAATGTATCAAGAATGCAGCGAACCGCATGTAACCATTAATTTAAGTAGTTATTATCCACTTTGATATTTATAACTTCGTAGAGAAACAAATAGTACCAATCAAAAATTTCCTTTACATTCTAGAAAAAAAAATATAAAGAATCTTACAAGGATTTTTATCAGCGTTTGTCGTCTGGATTGTGTTTACCAAAAGCTTTTTTTTATATTGTTAAGCATCATTGCCATTGATCATATTGAATCAATCTCACACGAAATCTGAACGAATCATGCTACCATCTAATGAAATGAGCATTGAAGATTTTATTATCATATGGTTAGATGAAAATTTGAATGAAAACGATGAATATTATCGAAATACAATTTTTCAACTGCAAACTCTTGCCAATTCTGTAGAAACATTCAATGACATTGATCATTGCATTGATTTTCTTACTGATGCAATCAATCGAATAGTGTTTTTCATTCTATCAAATGACTTGGGTCAAGTTTTAGTACCCATAATCAATGATATACCTCACTTGGATTCTATATAC
>OENT01003228.1:1508-13924 GCA_900239685.1 Rotaria macrura | reverse complement strand
TTACCCCCCCCCCCCTCCCCCATTAGAAAAGAGTCAATTTCTGGGAAAACTCCGAAATTGAGATAAATGCACCAGAAGATAGCCTGTTCTTCGCTCTTTCAGAATTGATATAGTTTTTTTACCTCAAATCTCTTTTTTTGTAAGTCCTCTCAAAAAAACTATTTTTTTCGAAAATTTCGAAATTTAGATAAATGCATCAAAAGTTAGCGCGTTTTCCCTCTTTCAGAATTAATAATATAGGTTTTTACGCAAAACCTCTATTTTGCAGGAAACTTTGAGGATTTCTGGAAGCCCTCCTCAAAAAAACTGAACTTTCGTCAAAAATTCTGAAATATCGAAAAAATTTGTCGAAAAAATCTTTTTCGGGTTTCCTCAGTTTGCACTTTCAAAAAAGCGCATCCCAAATTTTTCTGTCCAGCTCCATAGGATGTATTAAAATTTTTTTGTTTGAAAGATCATGTCAAGATGCAAGGCACTGCAGAGCCCTTTTTTCAAAAACCGTTCTTTATGACTAGATAACAAGGGATCTCTATTCAACCCCCCCCCCTTTTTTTCGGGTTTTTTGACGTCATTGAACTCGTGATTCCTGTTTTCCGGTGAAAAAGTAAGCATTTAAAATAAAAGAACTCTGCAGTGCCCTCCATGTGCACATGCTCTTTCTAACAAAAAAAAATTAATGATACCTCATGAACCTGGATCGAGAAATTTGGGTTGCCAAGTCGCTATTTTTGACCCTTGTCAAGTTCGTAACTCAGCGAAACATCATGGTAGAGGGCTGAAGTTTTAACCATAACCTTTTCATACCAAGCCTAACATATCCTGTGAGTTTCATTCAATTCGAACGTTTCCAGGCCAAGATCGGTTTTTGAGGGGAGGGGGGGGGGCTTAAGTCTATTGTCGAAATGAATTATTTCTATAATATTTTTTGAGCATGATGTCTTACATGCTTTTTTATTTGTTCCATTTATATTTTCATCATGTTTAACTTTATATCTAATACAGACACTTTTTGGTCCCAATGCACAAGTATTGTGAGATGCTCTTCTCACGTTTCCGCTACTATTGATCCTAAGCTAATGAAACTTGAAACAACGACTTGGTAAAAAAATCTTGTTTATTAAGCATATGATTAAAAGCAATATTCAATATAAGTAATGCTATTCGCTATTACTTATCTAAGAACGTTTCACGGAATTCCAAATTCTCATGAAGATTCGCTTTCTCAAGTATCTAAAAGGATCAGGATCCTGCAATACATTTTATGCGCCAATATCTCTAAATTCATTTTAACCGATATAGTGCGAGTCTGTACGTGGTTATGTCTCTACTTGACTATTGATGGGTGAAAATGTAGATTTATGTCAAGAGATCATCCACAACTACTACCACACCCACACCCCAATCTTTCATTGCGTCAGATATGACTTCTCTAGTTCGATGTACCATTCTCTGCAGTCGATTATAGCGAAAGGTAAGTAGGATGTTGTGTGTGTTGCGCGGAGGGAATTCTCCGATAAACGGATGAGCCTATGGTCACCCCATAAACGAACGCTATAGACAACAAATGTAAAGTGGTCTTCATAAATTGCAATTGCACTGATGTTTTCTAACCAATTTGAGGCAATGATACATTGTCGGAAACCTGTGTCTTTGCCGTCCTGAGCTACGTCCTTCATTAGAACTTCCTACTCATGTGGTGCAAATGGCGTGCATGAGTAAGTGTAAATAAGTTAACGGTTAGCGTCTTTTGCGTATATACCCCATGTAATAAAAACCGGAAGAAAAATGGCGCTTTAATGCGGGATTACCAGTCCAGTTACCGGCTCTCATCACTGCAATTCACCGCAGAAAACCGGTGGACATTACAAATACCGTGATTCACCGCTAAAATAAGTTGTTTAACCGGGTCGCCGTTAATTTTTGACAACGCATTGTTCTAAATCATCGATTTCACTATTTTAAAGGTCTTTTTCTTGCACCATCCCACGTGATAAAAATGCAACAAAAATCGCGGTTAACTCATAACCGGTATCTTTTTTGGGTGGTGCGTAGCTCGCTGCAAGAACATGTACAAGAGTGGTCAGAGTGATCAGCGCTTATAATCCTTCAGATGCTAAGATCACGATTGTTTTCGATCTCATTAGTCGATCATTATAATTGTTGTCTAAATTCAAAAACGTTTTTTACGAAAACTGAATCAAACTATATTTGAAAAAATTCATATAATAAAAAAGTAGTGTTCTACTTTTTTTATTATTAGACAAGATATCGAGCACGCAAACCAGCCAACTGTTAATAAAATAAAGTGATAAATATGCTCTTCTCTGAAAATCACATCACCGAAATACAGATCGCAGAAATTCGGTAAAGTAAGTTTCGGTGTTATTGGCAGTCACTATATCTATAGGTTTGTGAGGGTGTATGATTAGGTTGAAGTTGAGGGCAGTGGGCAAGGGTGATGGTGAGGGTGGGTTTGTATCCTGATATACCATAGGCTATTTCAACTTTTCTCAGAGGCTTCATCAGATGGTATTAAGTTATAGATCTGTTCAAATGATCCGGATTGATTGTAAATATAATACTTAATGTCGATTTCCAACTTAGTTTCATAACGAATTCAATTTCTTAAAACTTGACAATTAGGATGTGGTTATTGGAAGTAGGCATGTATAGGTTATTTTACAATCTCACTCACACGCACACATGCTACTCACCCTCACCCCAATTAGGGTTGCAACAAATCCAACGCCTTGAGATTCGGTGCAAATAGATTTGGGTTTGGGTTTGGTCTTAAATTATACAAATTTGATGAGAATTTTTAATATGAAGTCTCAGAAGGTAGAGTAGAGTATCAATTCTTAGAGGTTGATATAAAATTGTTTAGATTCGGTATAGATTTGGGTTTGGATTTTGATTTGTGTCTTAGATTTGGATTTGGGATTTGGTATGTATCATTATGGTTAGGATTTGGGTTTGGGATTTTGATTTTTGATTGAGATTTGGTTTGAATGTAGCACGACTACAAAGTTTGACTGAAGTTAGATCAAAAATAAATCCCAAGTTCAAGTTCAAGTCCAAACCCCAAATCCCAAACGTATCACCAATCCCCAATCCGGGTCTACGAAAATTGTTCGAACGAAAATTAATCGTGGTAAATTGGTCGATACGAAAATTAATCGATATGACAACTAATCGATACGAAAATTCGTTGACATAAAACGCAATTGAGTTTAATTAAAAGAAAATAATCCTTTCAGTAAAACTTGCAACTGATATTCATAAGTTGTGGAGAATAAGTCGAACCTAGCAAAAAATATTTAAATTATAGTGCACGACTACGCCATTTAATTAATCATCCACTACCTTCACTTATACAACAATTAGAAGGACTCGCTCATAATTTATCAAATCCCTTTTTCCTGTCGTATTTTTTTGTCTGTCAATTGTTTGTTGTGATTGTGAGTAATTCTATAATTGTATCACAATACAGTTAGTATTTATGCTTAATTCTGCCGAAGGGTACCATTTTCTGTTTTTGATAAAAGCGAACTTATTACATTATTACACGTTTCTCGACCAATTTTCGTTTCGATTAATTTTCGTATCGACTGTTCTAACCATACCCCAAATCCAGAAACCAAAACCAAATTAAAGTCCAAATCTCAGAGATTTGGTGACAAATCCCAAATTCATTCAAGATTTGTTGTACCCCTAACCCCAATCACCACATCAAAGCTTAACCGAGCGGCCCCACCCAACGACCAGAGATCACTTGAAACTTATCCAGATGTCCTATGGATTGTCTTCGTTTTTTCGTATACCTATTGAACTCAAAATAGTCATATGTATTTTCTGTGCATGAGTATGACTCGATTACAGAGATTCATCGTTCTGAATTTAATTAAAATTAATGAAAAATCTAGAAAGCACTATGTTTTCTGGGCTTAATAACCATATTTTATTCATAAAATTTTTAAAAATTGATTAGATTTGAAGAGCGCAATTGAATCGACAGGTGCCAATATCTCCGACACCTGCAATCAGAAGATATTCTCTATACACGTGCACCGTAGCGAAAGAGTTTGTATTTGGTTCACTTTCGACAATCGCAGGTAATGTTAAGTGATGTATATTTTTGTGATCACGAAAGTAACCACCTTCGTGATCGTGCCCGGCAATGTAAGCAACCACTGTCATGTCAAATTTCCAGAAACATTCCAAGACTTCTTCGTAATTCCATAAAAGAGGGATACCATCAGCAACGATTGGATGAGTTGGAATGTGACCTTAAATATGAAGGAAAGAGTTGCGGTCTTTCTATTTGAGATACAATGGGTGCATCTAAATTTTTGCAATATCCCATACTTGGTATATATCTCAACATGAAAAAATCATAAAACATCAACCTTTTTAAAAGATGTGTAGTTGGATTCTCCACTAAAATAGAAGCAAAGAAGTTCTGTTGACTTGTTCGGATAATTTTTTATGAGATTGAAAGTGAACTGCTTACGGCAGTGCCATATCTCACTACTCTGAAATCCACTGAAATCAGATGAATATTGACTAAATAGTATATCTCTCAGTATGTAGAAATTATAAAACCCTAAATTCTTTTTAAACGTTGTGCAGTTGAATTCTCTGCAGCGTTTTATATAGAACGTGCTTTTGAATTGTTCTAGCGGATTTTTAGATAATTAAAAGTAAAGATCTTCACGATGACACTGTTTCTTAATTTAAAAATGGAAGAAAGCTCTATAAATATCAATTATACCACTAAATAAGCTTTATTGTACTATGATTCATCGCTATATATGGTGATATAATCGAATTGGTTCTATTCATACGCACATATAGTGAGGAATAAGAGCATCTCGGAGAACAAAAAGATTATTCGATCCACATAGGTTATTTTTAACGTTGTAAGATATAATCAGAAGAACTAAAGGGAATATTTTACTTAAAATTTTGTAGAGGATTTAAGGATGCATCTTTTGCAAAAGAATTCAAGGTTTTATAATTTCTTAATACTGAGAGATTTACAATTTAGTCAATGTTCGTCTGATTTTAGTTGATTTCAGAGTAGTGAGATATGGCACTGCCGTAAGCAGTTCACTTTCAATCTCATAAAAAGTTATCCGAACAAGTCAACAAAACTTCGTTGCTTCTATTTTAGTGGAGAATCCAACTACAAATCTTTTTAAAAGATTGATGTTAATGATTTTTTCACACCGATAAGGAAACATCTTGAACTTTCCCATCATTTTTGACCGCATATTTTGTGACAAGTTAGATGGATACGAGACTAGAATATCTCAAAGTGGAGTCGTGTGCATGGACCTTCGTTCTTAAGATATCGAGTTTTAACAACGTCTTTCAATAAATCTCTGTGAGTCCCTCTGTTCACCTTGCAAACGGGTTTTCTAGTTTTGGTTTGAAACTCTTGAGACGGGATACTCTTGATGAAACTACGGTCTGACTAAGGTTTCGTACTTTTCAATTGCTTCCATTCCCAGATATTTGAATAAAAAGAAAATGCGATTTGCCTAGCACTAGATTTTGCATTATTCATGTATGATGACACAAAAAAGATATGAAAGATGTGAACTCTTCGCCATTAACTACTCAAGCAGACAAAAATTCTGAAAATAGCGTTTAACCGCTCATAATGGAATCCAAATTGTACACCACTAACACTTATTTAAAAAACACAAGAAACGCTCTTTTTGTGCAAAGTTTTCACTTGCAGAGCGTGAAAACGCGTTTTTGTTCTAAAACATAAACGAAATGTGTTTTAACGTGCAAAAACTAATTTTTCGTCGTTTTTGTGCTTAGAAAGTGAGCATTGCTAGCAAAAAAGGCGTTTTTCTGCGGTTTGAATAAGCGTTAATCGATCACAATCGTTGTTCTATTTTGAGTGTTTAAATGCGTTTTTACAAATTGTCATCTGCTTGGGTTGTCTTTTTGAGGACTTCATTTGTGCAACATTAGCAAGTCGAATCACGAAAATCAATTTAAAGGTGATTTGATTGACAAGGACATGGGTCTGCTTCAAAGTAGAGTAAACATTCGACATCTGAAGATAAGTGTTCTACGCAAAAGAGTCCTCTCAGAACTGTTATAGTCTCTTATTCATCTCATTGTGCATAAAATAGGAGCTCAAAAGTAATAGGACAACTCGAGTGGTTCCCTCACAAGACTTATGAAAAGTACGCAATATTACAAACATTTTGACGTATCCTATAGTACCCACATTGCTATGAATGATCAAAAAAAAACTCATCGATGACACGTATGACTCAAATTTCGGTCCCTTTTTTCTAAATGAAACAAATCCATTTACAGATGAGTCCAACTCGACTCACCAATGACAATCACTTTTTCGTGCCGTTCAGTCGCTTGTGTCAATTGTTCTTGTAACCATTTGAGTTGCTTCGGTGTCACTCCACCATTAAATTCAACAAATCGTCGTTGGTCGCCACAAAGACCATCATAGTCATTGCCATACTCATTAGGATTTCGTTTCTTCAAGAACTCTTTGGCACGTATGTAGGCTTCATCCGTTTTATCCACACCCAAAACGCTGAATTCAAAGGTATCTAGTGCGATGACTCTCAAGCCAGGACACACTTGAAACGTACCATAGTGCCCCGGGTAGATCTCTTTTGTGTCGAATGAACAGAGTGGCCCTGTGAGAAGTTCGGCTCGAGTAAAATTATACAATTCGTGATTACCCCAAATATGATAGACACGACATGACAAAGGAAGTTTAGAAAAAGGAGCAAGAATCGTATTCAGAGCAATGTGCGACTTCTTATCGGCTGCAGACGCACCATCTATTAAATCGCCTAGTTGGAGTACAAAAGAGATACCGTATTTGTGTTCAATCCAATAGTCGCAAGCTTCGTCGAGTAATTTCAGTGCATTCCGGTAGCGTCTCAGACGAGTTTTTGAGTAATTGAGATGATCGTCTTTATCAGCATATTGAATATCAGAAACGAGACCGAATGAAACAATCGGTTTCATTGTTTCATCGTGATCTGTCGATGCCAAAGTCAGTGAACTGGGCACCATTACAATCGACATTGGTGCATCCAACTTTGTTGACGATACCAATGGACATTTTGACTGATCATCTTCAGTGATGACAGTTGTGGCCATCTAAAACAAGCATGAGTTGGCCGCAAAAAGAAGCAGCAGAACATATGTAATCGATTTTTTCTGAAAGATTAATTGCGAAGAAAAATATATGCGACTGTTTACACATGTACATATGAAAAAAGTGATTGGGCATGGTAGACATTGAGTACGGATGTAAATGTGAAGAACGGGCAAAAGGAGCATCGCACAGGACAAACAATCAGATACTAAGATCTGACAAGATTCTGCACCTGATCTTGTATGATCTTGTACGATCAGACAACAAATCGTACAAAAAATCTTGGTCTCAGAAATCTGACATCAAGTCTTGCTCTAAAATTCTTGACAGATTTTGTTCTTATGTTAGATCTGATTATAAGATCATAGAAAATCTCACGCGACAGTAAGATCTTACAAGAATCTTGCTGTATGAATTGATGTAACCCAGGTCGAAAACTCTGACACAAGATCTTATGAACAACATACAAGATCTTGGAATATGGGTGAAATCTGACAAGAATCAGACAAAAAATCGTCGTCTCTGAGATCTTGCATCAGATCTCACAGTCAGATTCTGGAAAGATCTTATAAATGCGTATGATCTTTCAAGAATCTGAATGTCTGATCTGATGCAAGATCTCAGAGACTACGATTTTCATACGATTTTTCGTCTGATCTTACAAGACCATACAAGATCAGATGCAGAATCTTATCAGATCTTAACATCTGGTTGTTTGCCTTGGGAAGATATCTGAGACCTTGAGTTTTTGCACGATTTCATCTGATCTTACAAGACTTAATGTGTGAATGCTTGACCTGCCCCGGGAAACAATCAGATGTTAAGATCTGATAAGTTTTTGCATCTGATCTTATATGATCGTGTAAGATCCGACAAAAAATCGTACGGAAATCGTAGTCTCTGAGATCTTGTATCAGATCGTACAATCAGATTCTTGAAAGATCTTGCAAATTAATAAGATCTGTCAAGAATCTTACTGTGCGATCTTATGCAAAAACTCAGAGACGACAATTTTTTATCAGACTCTTGTCAGATTTCGCCCATATTCCAAGATCTTGTACATATTTCATAAGATCTTGTGTCAGATTTTTCGACCTGGGAGAGTCGATGATTTCTCGTACCCAGGGCAAACAACCAGATGTTAAGATCTGATAAGATTCTGCATCTGATCTTGTATGATCTTGTAAGATCAGACGAAAAATCGTATGAAAATCGTAGTCTCTGAGATCTTGCATCAGATCAGACATTCAGATTCTTGAAAGATCATACACATTTATAAGATCTTTCCAGAATCTGACTGTGAGATCTGATGCAAGATCTCAGAGACGACGATTTTTTGTCAGATTCTTGTCAGATTTCACCCATATTCCAAGATCTTGTATGTTGTTCATAAGATCTTGTGTCAGAGTTTTCGACCTGGGTAGCAGTTTCTCTCTGATCTTGTCAAACCAGATAAGATCAGACGTACGAACTTATAAGATCTTGCCATTCGAACTTTTGAACTGGGGCTGTTTATTCTCCGAAAATGGCATTGCAGTATGCAGCTGTAAGAGTGAGCCATGTAAATGGCCATATTTTGCCACAAACAGTCGTTTACGAACGTGCTGGTGTGACCTTGCATTTTGCCTTCTACAATATAATTGTCTCGTACTTGCGACATAACCAAGGTTGCACCGGGACCTGTCATCGCGAAAAATTATGAAATGCTCATGCGTAGTTACGTAAAAGACTTCTTAGTTACAATAAAAAAAACGGAAGTTATATATAAGTACAATTTTTCTTCCTAGTTAGACTTAACTTCGTTTAAGTTGCTGAATAAAAGATGACATGGATTGAGTGGATGAATATATTCGATATCCATCATAATAGCTAGGGATATATCATTTCTTTCTCAACTTCTATTCAGTCGCTGAATCCGTATCAGTACTCATTAGATGATATTTTAAGCCAATCAGGTGTACAATAATCTTTTTTCTGCAAGCAGTTAGTTATAGGAGAGTTGCGAAGCATAAATGAAATACAATTTCCACTTAGACAAGCGAAGCGAAGTACGAATTCATAATGAAAACATTGAAATGAAAACGATTTTTGTACGAGTTGTATTTACCTGACCTCTGTTGGAAGCATTTTTTAAATATTCGAGAAGAATTATCTCTTCAAAGTGTGTTGGCCGTGGGTGGTGATAACTCTTGGTTGGCACAGGTTTTGAAAAGACCCACATTCTATTGTTATCCCAACTACATTTCCTCTGTTGACATTTTTCAGCATTCGTACTGTAACAAATCCTCAAGTGAGGACTGCCAGAATGAATCGAAATCGAGAATGAGCCATACTATAAATTAGCTTGTTGGTCACGAACACATAAAAAAGGCCACATATTAAATTATTTGCAGCCAAAGGTGGTCTCTTTTATTTCATCTATCTTTTCGAATCATTTAAGCTGTGTGAGAATAGTTTATGTATCCAGTTTCCTCCCATGTTGCGAAAACCAGATCAATTTTAGCGTCACGATTACGTTCACGTTCACGCGTGATCGTGCGTGATTACACGTTTTTTACGTGATCATGATAGTGATCGTGACTAAAAATATCAATCACGCAGTACACTAATTGAAATAAAAAATGAAACATGAAATTATTTGTCATTTAAGAACAAGTGCGAAAAAAAGTAACACAACAAGACAAATATTATATATAATTAAAGTAATACAGACAGTAGTATACTATTTAAAATCTGTTTTATAATCACAGAGTCTTCATACAATGACCATATGGGGGATCTAAAACACAAATTATATACATATTTTATTAGATAAATAATTCAGTTTCATAGTAGAAGCTGGATCAAATCACGTTCATATGGTAGTCGTGAAATATTATTTCAGTCAGGGATAGACATCCAATCAGTGGGTTTAGTCTTAGCGTTAGACTAGCGATTTCAAAAATGTGCTAAAAATATTCGCCCGTTTTAAGCGTGCATAAGAATGTTTTCGATGTTTAATTTGGATAAAAAAATAATAATAAAATGTACTATTTTGCAACAAGTGATATGACACTTTCACATTGTTCTATGCTTGTATGTCTGTTAACAAATAAAAGAGTATATTGTATATGGCTACCATATAAGGCTAGATTCTATTTCGTATCAAGTGACATAAACACATGACTCATATTCAGAGCGTATTGGATTCGTCACGGATCCAAAAATTTTAACAAGACGAGTTCTTGTCATCTGATGAAGCGAAATATTTAGAGTATGCTATCGACTGAATAGAAAAGGTAGGAGAAAAAGTATCTCGTATCTTTAGGGCAATCGTCCAATTTCTGCTTGCGAATTTCAGTGCAATAATCATAATACAATTCGATCGGGATAAGTTCCAAACTGTATCAATCCGGCAGGCTCTACTCATATGTAATCTAGATTTTCTAGATTCCTGACAATCAGTAAAAACACTGAAATACTCAATTAAACTATTACATCAAGTTGATATTGGGAAGAATGTAAAATAGACTGAAGAAGAAGAAACAACGCATATTAATAAAGTCATAAATATTTTCAACATGAATTTCATATAAGATATAGTTCAAAGGTCGTTGTATTTTAGTTCGATAACAAATGAACGATTTACGAAGTTCCTTTTTATAAAATTTTGATGGTAATATATATAAAATAAAAGTAAACATAGGCGGAATAAATGAAATGAAATATCTAATAAGAAATAACCATGGATTATTTGTTGATTTCATACATTTTCATACAGATAAAATGATTAAACGTGGTAATTCTAGAATAACTAATATAACAGGAGCAGTACATAAATTTTTGTGTTCTCGAAAGTGTTTTTCTAAAATTTCCATAAAAGTTCTATTAGTTTGAAGAATTGATTGTTGCTGAGATTTTTTTGTTATGAGAACAACAGCTGATATTAGATTAATGGTAAATGAAGCAAAAAGTGAAAGATATGCACAATAGAATTGAATATTCGTAAACCAGATGTATAATTAGCAATACACCATACTCGCTTATCATCTTCATTTTCTTCATCAATTAAACGTCGATAGAAAAGATCATAAATAAATGTACCGATAATAAGACTTCGCAAAAGTAACAATACTTATTTTAGCTACTTGTTGACTTTTTTTCTTACTGAATTTCCTATAACTTTTAGTATTGTAAATGCTCGTTCGATAGCAACACGTGCATTTAACCATTGATCCATTTAAGAAAAAATCGTAACATAAAATCGAGCAATACACACTGAATTCTTAAAAATAATCTATTTGATACATACGTCATTTGGCTCAAACAAGTATCCAAAACTTCAAACCAAATATAATTGTTGTAAGTTAAGTAGTAACTGATGAACCTAATAAATACCAGTCATAACCATAACTTCAAATACACTTTTATTGTTGAATGTAATCAGAGATAAAACTCCATCAATAAATCCTGATATCATAAAGATAAAAGTTAATGCTACACTAATTTTTACAATACTTGGTTGAAGTGTAAGACTAATTTGTGGTTGAACATGATAATCTATCGTAGCATCAAGTGGAGTAGCTCCCTTATTCTAGTTCGAATATAAATGGAGATCCATAAAAAAGAGAACTACTAGAATTATTTAGAAATAGATATATTTAAAGTTTAACTTTCAGATTTATAAATAAATATAAATATAAATATCAGAACCACCCCGCCCCTCACCCCTTATTTTCAAATTGATACCATATAGCTGAATGTTCATTAATATTCGAATTCGAATAAGGCAATCAATGCTTATTTTAATTAACCTCAATATGGCAAAGCTAAGAAGCTAAATTGATAGCTTTTTTTCAATATTCATGGTAACGAGGCGCTTTTTTAATGATTAATGCAAATAGATTGTTATTTTTCTTGCATGATACATCAGGTGCTACTCTTCAAATATGTACCTTCAATATCGTTCTACCATTGACCATTGCTGAGAGATAAATACTGTAGAAGTGGGGCCAAAACTAATGGAGCGGCCTCTATTCCTAGTTCAAGGATATGTATCAAGGCTATATTACATCACTTACACTCTTTCCCAGAATAAAAGCTGTTAGCGCAATCCCTCATGGGATTTTAAAATGTGAAACACGATGTAATTGCTTTTAACAGTCAAAAAAATCTTGCTTTCTTCCATGAACCCTGCCAGCCATTTACTCATGATTTCTCACTGACCTAACAGATCTGTAATAAAGAAGGAGCTAATTTACTCTCATCAGAAATTAGTGCT
>OENT01003227.1:0-13926 GCA_900239685.1 Rotaria macrura | reverse complement strand
ATTATATGTATGTTTAAGCACTTTTCAGCGACTTATATATGATAAAGCGACTCGAAGCTGCTGAAAAACAGCTTACAATGCAAAATATTTTCACATGGGGAGTAAAACTATTGCTTTACATACTGTTAATGTAATATCAGTATACGTCATGAAGTGATGACGTGTTTTCGTACGCGGTAATAGCTTGACAAAAGTGGTTCCTTAGAATCAAAGATTGAGTTGTAAGTGGTCACTTGCCTTATGCCATCAACGAGTTCTACTCAATATAGCTTGCTAATGAACTTGATGTTTATGTCACTCATAGGAGTAATCATAAAATAAGAAGTTTTTCACAATATTGAACAGAAATTGGTTGATGAATATAGCATAGAATATATACATATCATATGAATTTTTTTGGGTATTCATTGGTATCGATCATGTAAAATGCATCTTTGTTTCATTTGTTTTACAAATTGTTCAAAACAGGAACGGGACTTAATTTTCAATGAAACTTTTTATTGATTTATTTACACTTTGTTTCATATTTGTGTACAATGAAAAGTTGAAATTGTCATATGCAGCAACGAAGATAAATGAGTTTTTCTATGTTTTATAAATCATCGAGCATGTCTAACTTCTGACATTTAAGGCGATGGGCATAGTTGTCTATTATTTTTAATCAAGCGTCAAGCATATACAGTTGATCAGAACCATACATATCATGTTAACAGATCATGTTTCCTTCTAATCGTAGACATCAGAATACGAAATTTATCGGACAGTGTCACTTAATGTCAACTCATGCACGTTCTATCTCCACATTTAATACGAAAGGCTGAATCCATAGAATGTTGTTTAAGAAATAGAATGAAATGGCAGACAAATGATTACTAAAACAATCGAAAACTTTCCGGAAAATTCTTTCACTTCGACTTGTCGAAAGAGGATCGGTCTAATATCAAACACAATGTATCTTTATCTATCATGTTCAGCTCAATTCTGAGAAAAAATCGAACTATCCTATACGAAATGCATTTGAAAGAAGACTTTCGATCTTTCGTACGAACCGAACGGTGATCATTCAAAACTTTGCAATTGTTTTCAATCATATGAAAAATTTTTCGCTAAGAATACAAATCGTATCTATAAGATCGTCGAGCATAAATAATAAAATCATTCAACTTATTTACGAGATACTAAAACTTGAAGAATAAAAACAAATTTTGTGAAATCTTTACAAAATGACTTCGTGCACATTACAGTAGTTCAGATAACTATTGCAACTATCACATCTGAACATATAAATAGTAATCACCTACTGCTTTTGTATAGCATCCAAACAGAATGAAGCTTCGGAGTAGGCTATATTCATAATTCTACCAAAGCTTCTATTAACCAAACATATGTCAATTAGTTTCACAGCTGTACTATGGTGATTATTAGTGTTTATGAGAGAAGGTAAATATACACATGCGATTCTGTCAGAATGAAAGCAATCATTTAATTACATTAATTATTTGGTGTAGTTATAAATTTTATTAAGAAGCATAGAAAACAGTTGACATATGCAGTTATTCATTCTTATGTCGTCATTGAAAGATATGAGGTATTCGTTTTCGAACTACGGACGCTTGTATTGCCTTAATCAAATAGGTATAAATAATGATGAAAAAAAAATTGATTAGAACTTCGCTGACACTTTTCAATGAAACGACACCAATCAAGGTATGACACGAACTCCAAAATGCGATAGAACAGCACAGTATTCTCGTACTCACACAACTATGCTCTTGAATTTTAAGCGAACGCGTGACAAACATTACATATTCAAAATCAAAACTAAAAGAATAATATCAACCGAGTTTGCTGCTGTGTATAGTGCATTCAATCTATTAAAATAATATTCGTAAAGAAGATTCAAGACAATGTGATATTCATCTACTGAATAACTAAAATTACAAATGTGTGCTAGATAAGACAGTCGCATTCAAACCAATTTAAAAGTTGGCGAACATCGATAAAAACTGCACATGTCTCAAGCACATGATTTTTCAAGCATTCACAATTTCAAATTTGTGATAACATTCGCTCAAGATTTTTTATGAATTTTCTCGACGAAACTAAAAATAATGAAGTTTGTTACTCAGTAGATTTTAATACTTGGAACCAAAAACATGGTATGTCTAAGAAGAACACATGTTCATAAGAAACGAAGTAATTCATGGGTTCTTTTGAAAAAAAATACATCGTTTCTCGCAGACAACAAAGAAACTTATCTATCAATTTTCGAAATTTCTTGTTTTGCCACCGAAATAAAGGTACATTATAAAATAATAAAAGCAACAAATATGATTTTAATGTAATAAATATGATTCAGTTGTTAAGAAATATTACAAAGAAAAAATTCTGAAAGAATTATAGAGTGAACAATGAATTTCATCATCTATCGACTTAATTGCCAATGTTTTGCGACTACTATTCATCCATCATTATTGTTTCCTACGTTATTGACTTTATTGCTCGATTAATTCATTGATATTCATTTCAAAAGATGTCAATATTTACTTAGTGCTTCGTTGTGTCCTATTAAACTTTAATGTCACAAGATATCGAATTGAATCACACTGATTTCAATAATATTTTTATTCATATTGTCATTTTTATTATTCTAACAGTCATCTCAAAATAGACATGCTTCTAGAGGAACTGAATCGATGATTTTTCAAGAATCCCGATGAATTAAGTCAATTCAGCTGTAGCACATGTAGTCAACCAGGCGAGAAGCATCATTCCAACTACGCAGGTGAGCCGTACTAGGCATAGAAAATAATTTGTTCCAAAAAGGGAAGGCTCTCTTGAATTCTATCGTTGAATCATGAATGTCAAAGTTCGATATAATAATTTTGAATCATTTCTTATTTTCGTTCATACGAGAAAAAAATATTTACCCTAGAATATAGAACTAACCAGAAGAAAAAAAGACAGGATGTACTGGTTAGGATAAGCTACCTACATTTTGTACATTCACAAATCGCTATCAGTAATGGGTATCACGTTGATACTACTGCCAGAGAATGTAAAAAGTATGTGCAACTTATCTTTACCGGATATATGGTCCTGTATTAATAGCTAACACCAATGAAATGTGCTAGAGCGAACCTCTATGATGAAGGAAGAATGATTGGTGTAGACAAAGGAGATATATGTTAGTTACTTTAATTTGTTGTTTGTTATTGATTGATTGATTCACTCTGAAAATGCTTACTTGACAGTAACATGTCAAGAATATTCGTTTTACATTAATGCAAAGTGTGAGTGTTCGAAATATAAAAAACACAGGTACTCTTTACTTCGTAGAAGTATGCACCAGATCGTTAGCTTGTAGATTTTATGAGTATGTTCGCGTAGCTAAATGATTTATACAAATCATGATACAAAAACAAGAAATCGATTGTTTTTCAATTAATGCAATACTGATTCATCGCAGAAATTCGATTCGTTGGTCTCTAGAAAAAAAGGGAAATTTTTACTTCAAAGCTATGTCAACAACTCTCACTTCAAATACTTGCCTATAGCTGAGAATTTTTATAAATATATATGTCAATGGAGAAGGGTCATGCGCTCGGTTTAACATATGTTCACGAACATTATACATAAGTGCAACTAAAGCAGTCTGACCTGTTCAGTAGTACCAACGAGTTTTTGCTAACAATATACAGATCCCGATGATAAAAAAAGCTTAAGTGAAAGAATGAAATTTAGCGTGAAAGTACCAGCTGATATTTTTGCCAACACAGAATTTTACTGAATAAGATTGTATAAAAAATAACATATTTTTCGATTTCAAACTTAATCGATCACTTGACACCAGTCGTTTTACATCTATGCATGAAAATAATTATTGCCGTTAGAAAATTAGATAAAAGACAAAGGATTAGAAAAAATTTCAAGTGGCGCGGACGTAGAAGTTTTTCGGTCATGTATATTTTTTTTTAAATTATATCTGTCAGTAAGTACTCATAATGGTCTATTTTCACCATTTGCAAGAACGTTTTGACTCTATGTAACAAGAAAACGACCACATCTCTCTAGCGTCTTCTTGTCACGCTATGTTGCAAAAAAATTAATACTGAACTTTTGCTCCATACATTGCATATACAATATATATATATATACTCTGTTCGATCTCAAGATTATCTGCTTGGACATAAAATTTATGATAGACGGATAGACCATCTTGGCGAATTCATTGAAAGACACTATAATACATTCTTTTTTTATTCCATGTAACATATGTGAAGAAGAATAATTCGTATACTTCACTACTTGTCGACACATGCGTCAATTTCAATCGGTAGTGTTCGACTGTTGTTGATTTAAACTCTATGTCTTATGAACCGTTGAGAGTAAGATCTAGACGAGTTGCTCATAGAGACAACGTACAGTTTTCTTCTCGATTGTGACTAATTTGCCTCTCTTTTTTCGATGATTCATAGACAACAGAATTTCATATGCGTAATTGATATTTATCACCTTTAACGTCATGCAGAGATATCTGATTTCTTCTGCATTTTTTGAGATCACTGACTGTATAGTCTGAATCACGTTAGCATAACTGTATTTTCTCTTTTTTTCTTGTTGTTATTCTTTTACTTATCCATATAAATCACAGACAAGAGCATAAGTAGGTTGAGCTTTTGTCTTTCACACATCTATGAAACAACCAGACAGCATAAAGCACAACAAAAATATCGACAATTTACTCGTTGTATGCAAAGTTCTATGTCGAGGAAAGAGAGAGAGAGAGAGAGAAAAAGCCGCACGATAGCTTTTCAGATGACTTGCCGGCTGGATGTATTCTTGCTCTTTTTTTTCTATTCTTGTTTCTTTCTGTCTCTCTCTCGCGCGCTCTCTCTATTCGTCATAGCATACACATAAGACTATACGGCCGCAATAAAAAAGGAAAGAAAAAGAATTTGTGTCCGCATATACATAGGCAAAAACGCATCAAGCTTTGTTCTATAACGATGAGAGTTTATTCTCGCATCGAGTAGTGAAAGAGACGAAGAACAAGAAGAAACGATGAGAAGAAGCGGCAAAGAAAGACCCTGAAAGACACGACAAACGCTTCTCCATATATGTGTATTGATAGATTGCTAGCTGCAGAGTGACGACATGTATTCTGTCTCTCCCTTTCTTTTCGGGCATACTGTTGGTCTTATTTTTTTATAACATTATTTCGAATCTTCTTAGTTTCTAGATGGTAATCATGCATCATTTATTATCGATTGTATTCATAGTTTTATCGATAAAAAGCAGTTACAGTCAGAGTCCAGTTGCATTTGAGTCATTATGTTCAACTGCAGTCACAGCATCTGAATACACATCAATCGATGGAAACGATGAATTTGAAATAGATCTATACGAAACAAAATTTCTATCTGACGATACAATTTTATGTAAGACAAACGTATTTTTGTTCTCTTGTATATTTACTTAAAATAATTTTCAATTTCAAGTGGCCATTAAACAAAAGCGTCAAAACTATGGTATCCATGAGTTTGTTTTACGTGCATTTGATTATGATAATCGTGTTGTCGGTCGATTTGACGAGCGACCAACAGGAAATTTAGCTTTAAAACATCATTCATGTCCAAGTGGAGCTAATGTATGACTCAAAAATCTTTCATTTTATTTATACATACAATACATTCTTATAGGCTATCTATGTCGATCAAGTTGATGGTCGTGGTTTTCGAGAAATTCCATTAGCATGGCAAGCTACAGGTCTCTCGGAAAATCTTGATGAAATTATATTTCGGTAAATCAAAGGGATCTAATTGAATATTGCTCATGTGTGATATTTGTTTGCTTTTTCATAGAGCGGACATAGTTTCGAATCGACAAATCTTTCGAGTGAAGTCGGCACCTTTGAAACGAGTACGTATTTATTTGATTTTTTAAGGAAAAAATCAATTTTTGTTTTTGATTTTAATAGCGCTTAGCATCTGGTGTGATTCCTTATACACAAGATCAATCAGTTAATGTTGACTATTGTGGTGAATCACAAGGTTGTTTAATTGTACCACAAAATTGTAACAATGATGCTAAATGCGAATATGCACTTTCATGGCAAGTACTTGATGAGCAAACAGCTAAATTTCATATTGTCGCCCGAGCAAATGGTTTTGTTGGTGTTGGATTCTCTAACGATGAAAAGCGAGTAAGGGTCCAAAGGCAAATAAAAGACTTTTCATTGATTTCGAAAAAGTACGATTGTTTTTTTATTAAATTTTAAGGGTGATGATCAAGTTGTATTATGCAACAAAGATGCTCGAGGTTATGTTTATGTACGTAATATGTTTGTCAGTGTTCAAACACCACAATACATTTCACGAGATCGACCTACATATGGTCTACGTGATACAGATGGATATTCAAATGGAACACATATTATATGTAAATTTGTGCGAACATTATCACCTCCTGTAGATACATCTTCGGATAGTAGTGGAAAAAATCGTGATGGAATTGATAGAAATAAATTTATTGATTTAAAAGAACCTCATTACATGTATCCAATTTATGCCGATCAAGATTTAGTAACAGCAGGAGGTAAGATTTTATTCATTTCCTAAGCATAACCTAGCATCATACAATGGCAAAATTCTAGTCAGAATATCTCTCGGATCGTTAATCGATGTATGGTAATTGATTTTTACTTGTGTATTCAACCAATTAACTAGAAAAAAGAACACTAACGTGTCACAGCAATCGAATAGTTATTCTTATTCTGCTGGTAATCGATTCTATTCATCAATATTTTGAACTCTCTGTAGAGAACATAATCGAATACTGTTCTATAGCGTAGTTTGATTATGCTCAAGAATCTAAATAATTCAGATCGTGTCGAGACAGTTCAACTTGATGTATTATTCTAACTGAGTTATAATTATTTTAATGGACCATGGACTTGCCAATCCGCTATTCAATCGAACATGAACCACGATAGATTCATGTAATGCTTCGTGTATAAATCGATATGATGATCACTCTTTCATTATTAGAAATTCATTACAAGCGAATTTAGTCCTGTAGAGATATCGAGTGTTTACAGAATGGATATATATATATATCACTAGATAAACCATAGAGTCAAGTTGTCCTCAACATGCGATATGCCAAGAAAAACAGATTATTATGAGCTGAAACATTTAGAATATTCTAGTAATGATGAGACTTGTCTATAGGAAAATTTACAAACAACTATATTAAAAATTAATTTTTCATGAATCATAGTTTCAGAGATCGAAAACTCACGATCACGATGATAATCTTGACTAAATAAATTTATGAACGCAAATTCATTGAAGATCTCTTTACATATTACTAACTATAAATCGTAGTCAAACTATACGCATTTGAGCAATATCTGAGAATGGAGTTTTCCAGTTCGAATGTACATTCAACAAAGTTTGAAGACGAAACAGTCATAAAAGATATCTACCATATGCATAATATGTTTATAAATACTCTTTTTTACTAGGCATGCGTATTCCTGTCCAAGATATTCCAATTGTGAACAATCATCCGATCAATTTCGAACGTCGTATATGGCCTAAATCTCATCCAAGAGCTGCTTCTTTTCTTGCTAAAATTCATGGTAATTAATTTTTTGATTATTTTTTTGAATTCGACAGAAAAGTAAAATCACATCTATTTTTGTGTTATAGCGATATTGAACATAATAGCATGGATTCTTCTTGCATCAGCTGGTGTTATGATTGCTCGTTACTTTGATACAATTTGGCCTGAATATGAACGACGTGTTGTTGTTGATGATAATGGTGTTATAACAGGAGAAAAATTACAACGACGAAGACGCTTTTATTTTTTCAATGTAAATATTGTTTTTCGAATCTATTTCTTGTCACTTTTTCTCTAATGAACGATGATTATATCAATTAGATTTTTCAACCCATCATGATAACGGTAGCTATTTTAACATGGATTGCATTCTTTGCTATACTTTTTGAACTTAATTGGCAATGGACGTATGGATCACATCATATGTGGCATTCAATTCTTGGTGTTATTGTACTTTTATGTGCTTTTTTTGCTGTACGTATATCAAAATTATCAATAAGTTAATTTTTTTTCTTTGGAATGAAAAGATTACAAACTATATGTGTATGATGGTTAATATTATTTTTCTTTTATGTTTAGCCAATTATTGGTGTTTTACGACCAACACCTCGTACGAAACGTTACTGTTGTTGGTATTGGATACATTGGTTAGTTGTCGCTATTGCTCAATGTCTTGCTGTTCCAGTCATTTTTTTGGGCATGGATAATCGTCGTTTAGATTTATGGACATGGTGCTCATGGCTCTTGTTTGGTTGGTGTATATTTCATTTTATTATTCAACTTATTTTTGAAATTCATGCTTGCTGTTGCGCAAGACAAGATTATGAACGTAAGCTAATTTTATAAACATAAATGATTTTTTTAGATATCAATCATTTTAAGGTTTTGAAGATGCTGATTACTATCCAGAGAAAAATCCTGATCGACGTCTACGACGTGAACGTGTACCGGTAATACTTGACTTTGAAGATCTAGGCGAATTTTGTTTTTTTATCTCTCTACTCTTATAAATTTAGGGTGAAGCATGGAAACCTGCTCTTCTAAGCATATACGTCTTTGTCACATTAATCGTCGTCATTATTCTTATTCTTGCTGTCATTTTCTATCAAGGTTATTAAAACAGCATAATAAACATAAGAAAACAAGGTCATTATGGTTTGATAAATTTCTTCTCTGTTTTGTAAGAATTTGTTTCATATAACATTTAAAGCAATAAGAAGAATACTCACTATGTTTTGTGTTTCTATTTAAAGTTAGATTAGACACGTTTGAATGTGTGTTACTACTATTGTAGAATTTTGTTTCTCTTCTAAACAGTATTTGAATAATAAAATAATGCCTTTACTCATCAATTTTATGTTCGTGATAGTAAATTATTGTGTACCAGTATGAACAAAACGATCTTCAGGAGATGAGCGAAAACAATTGAATTGTTGTGGAATAATAGTTAGGATGGATTCATCTAACGTTGAAATCTGCGATAATTAAAATCTCAAAAACACATGGTATGAATCGCATTGACTAATTTCCAGAACCAACTTCATTATTGATAAGAAGTGAAGTCGACTATGATCCTCTGTACAATTCTTCTTTTTCCCCTTTTTTAATGGACACTTTAGCCATTGGCACGAATGCTTACACTGATCGCAATCAACGAGCAAGAGTATTATTCACTTTTATTGACTCTTTTGTTAAAATTTTCTCAACAGCTGAGAACTAATTATTGCGTGTACCTGAAAATAATGATTATGTATCGTAATAATTGTGCGCGTATGTTTTACATCTTTGATGCGAATTATGATGAGGAACTACATGTATTCTCTGCTCTCTAGGATCAAGTAAGCCGGAGTTATGTTTTCATGATTCAAGCATATCTGATACGACAGAAAATTGTAACAACATGAAACTAATGATTCGAATTATCAAGTTTTCATTAGCAATATATTTACTTTTTGAAAGAATAGACGATATTGATGTGAGCAGTAAAAAGACGAGCAACCGTTAGATTCGGAAAACAAGGCTGATATATATATAGGTTAAATCGAATAGGTAAATGATAAAATTGCAGGAGAAAACATGTTTTTGACTAGAGTCACGAGTGAAGCGAAGTGTAAAACAGTACACTTCAAGTTTATCCTGAGATTTCACAACTAGGGCTGAAGCTTTACAAGAAATCCAGATTGGCTTGATGAGATTTGAAAATTTCACGCAAATTAACTAGGACATTTCTACTATTTCTAATAGAATGAAACTATGTTTAAAATAATGTTCGATCCTAGAGATCATAGATCTACGTAAACATTAGACTTCTCGTTTGTTTATACAAGCATTAATTTACCCTTCTGCGATACAAGTTCTATCAATTTTCTGACTAACTATCTGGAATCTGTAATGTAAAAATTATTGCTGCATAGGATAAAATCATGTAAAACCAAATGGGCTTAATTTCAGTGGATATGCCAAATTATTTTATTGAAAATTATAATGAATTCGCATTACAATCATTTTTAATTAATTTTATTATCCATCTCGTTCTTTAACTCTTCGAGTGTCTTCTGTAGCATCGTTTTAATATCTTCATCATTCGAAGATATGCGGCGTTTCAGAATTTCTTCTTTTGTCAAAAGCTGTTCATTGTCACCGTTGATAATACCATGCAATTCAATGATCCATTGGCAACAGTTATCAATCAATCGTTCCAACAGAAGAGGATCAGGCGGAAAGATCCATAGAGCTTGTTGAGCACACTTCATTGCTTGTTCATATCGTAGACATCGCTGAAGACTACGTGAATAATACATATAACACTTTCCTATCGTATCCCGCGCATATGGTTTTCCATAACCATATATTAGGTGCCGAAAAGCACGATGAAATATTTCAGGTTCATGATTTGAGTTGTAGCATCCAATCTTACACATACATCTTGCTGATGAGATTATATTATTAACTAATGTGTCTTCCATAGAGATATCAAGCGCTTCCTTGTAAAGACGTAAAGCCTGTTCGATATCGTTCGTTGATGCATAGATATCACCCATGCGCTCTGAACATGATCCAATTAAAGAATTTAGATAAGGTAATCGTGATTGAGAAATCAGTGAAAGTTTTTTTTCACGAGAATAGCAGACTAGAGCTTGCGTAGCATCTTGAGCCAGATAGAAGTATTTGTAGCCAAGTTCACCCCATGCATCTATTATGTAAGACGCGTCCTCACCATCGAATAGTTGATTTTCATCTTCGTCTTCGTCATCGCCATCGCCATTATCATCATCGTCATTTCCGCAACAATAGTTCAGAAAAGCAAGTGAATTTTGAAGAAAAATTAGGTCCGTCATGAGATTGTGTCGTGCAAATATAATATCTTCATAGAGGCAACTATCCTCATCATGAGTCTGGTCCATAAGTTTATCGAAAATATTCCAAGCAAGTTCATAATCACCGTTCATTTTATGAATTTGTCCCAGATTAGTCTAGAAATGAAATTATGAAAAATGTCTTTAGTACGCAAAGTATCAAACCACATAAAAAAGAAATTTTAAAAGAACGACACATCGTTCAATGAATCATAACATGGCATTGCCGATTTATCTATGCTTGTAGGAGTAAAAACATTCAAAATAAAGCAGAGAAAGTTTCGATGAAACACGTTCCTTCGTGTAACTTGAACGGTTTTATTTCATCGTATACGAGTCATTCTTCTCACTTAAACCATAGAGTTCATATGTAACAACTTTAGAATGTGTGCAGATGTCAAATATCTGAATTCGAATAAACTACGTTTAGAAAGGATATGATAGTAAAAGTTTTCGAAACTGAGCGATTTTTCTAGACATGTAGCAGTATCGATAGCTTTTCATGCTTTCAAAATTATCATCACGGCATAACGGAATAAAAGCATTCGAAATTCATCATAGTTTTAACTGAAATATTGACTTCTATCGAATAATATTGTGTAAGTAGAACTTAATTAATATTTCAAGAGCCATGCCTAGTCTCCATCTCGTGTAATCACAACAATAATGAGAATACTTCTTTGAGAGTTTCGAAGAAAAAAGACAAACCTGTCTAGTATAAGACGTTTGTGAATGAGGTTCATCATACATTGAGGCTTTCTGATAATAGTAGTAGGCTTCCATAAACTTTCCTTTTGTTTTGAATACACCACCCAAAGCATCGTACAAGGTTACAATCATTTTATCATGAATAACAGGTCTACGATTGAATGTATCAGCAGTGAACGAGTGCAGTGCCTTCAATTCGAAACGACCGGAAACGTCGCTATTCAATGTGATACTACACAGCGCTGGCAGTTCGAGTTCCCTTAAAAGAACCAACACATCTTCGATGAATGTTGCAGAAAAATTTCTGGTGAAGTCAAATTTCTGTTCGTTGATATCAGATGGTGTATCGAGTTCTTCTGCCAGATCATTACTTTCTGGGTCATATTGCTCCATTAAATGACGAATTGTTAGCTCAAGTCTCATAAGACGTTCGTCATCGTTGATTCGTACCAATGCATCATCTGTTTGGCATGGACAATTAAATATTGCGTTCCATACACGTTCATTCTCATCGTAAACACAATCAAGTAGATTAATAGTATAAATTGGAGAGATTAGAATTTCATCTTCATGTCCATTGAAACTCAAATGATGAATATCAGCGATACCCTGTTTAGGAGCGACGCCTGTCCATTTAATACGAAAAATGACTGATTGCATAGGATCATCAAGATGGTAAGAACCTGCTCCTGAGAACATGTTTGCAACAGCTAGATTAGTCGTCGCGGAGAGAAAACTATTGATGAATAGTATTTCTCCTTTATTTTTCTTCAGCTGTTCCAGTTCAGCGTGCGACATTAGCTGTCCATGATACAGACATACCGGATCAGCGGTCATCCAGTCTTGTTTTGATTTTCTCAGTTCAGTTTTCAACTGTCGATCAAGATCATAGATGAGGAAATGTAATAGCTGAATACCTTGTTGATTTTTTTCACGAAGAGCTTTATTCAATACTTTGTAGACGAATCCATCACGTGTATACCAACGGATAGCATCTTCAGGAACATACGTATCATTAAAACATTTTATTACTTGCAGCACAGATGGATTATCCTCGTAAAGAATGTTGCATTCATCAACGAATTTCTGTTTACAAGTTCGTGCTGGTGGGACCTCTGTAAGTGTACGAATCAAATACGTATACCAATCAGTTACATAAGAATGCATAGCTGACGTTGATCGTTGAATTGTTTTCGAAATACTGGTTAAAGGAGGCAATTCATTCGTCATACTCGATTGAAAAGTCTTGGCACGAATATTTTCCGATAGCATATTGAAGAGTTCATTTATATCCCTGAATGGGCCACGAACCTTAAAGAATAGTTTCTTTTGCTATTATTCTATCTTAAAGCATTTTACGTAGTTGATTTTTTCAAAAACAGAAATTACCTATAAGCTTAATGTTTTCAAGAATTTTTAGTGCAATCAAATCATCCCGTACGATGAAATATTTACACGTACTTACACAGTTACAAATAAATCTCAACTATAGTTATGTATGACGTGAGATGTCTAATCAAGATCCAAGAACTATTTTTAGCTTTCTTGTATTCTTTTTTAATCACGGTACTTTACTTAGTTATAAAATGAAACACAACGTTTGACCTAAAAACTGTACTTAGCAAGAAACATCACTGTAAAAGAGTTTGTGAAAAGCCATGAGCCGTCTCTCATAAAGCTATGATTAGTTTTAAAGGAAAAAAGACAATTTTCGATATTTTTTAATGTAAACAATAGTGAGAACCAACATAGATCTATTTCAGTTTTTAAAATTTTGTTTCTCATATATCGAATGTCTCCCCTGATTATTATCTAGTTGCTGATAGGCAAACTAAAATTTAAGAATCAATTATATCTTAGAAGCCACTATATGACTTTGAAACATACCTGAAAATTTATTCTGCTCTCATGCAGAAGGGAACTTGCTACAGTCAGAAGAATATCATAGACTAATAGCAACATGAAACTTTAATAAGTTCAATTATTCATGTCCTGGAAGAATGAATTGTCCACAATTTCAGTAGATATCGATGAATATCTATTGACATGAAATAACTGAAGAATAGAAACATGTAAACATTAACTATTGTTTCAATTCTTAGATTCAAACGTTGTAAAATGGTAATGAAATAGCGTAGATCAATCAGAAAAAAGAAATAAAATGCAATGCTAGTTTTCCCTAGACTGAAAGGATAGGGTCTGGAAACGGGAATTCACCTGTGTCTGTCTGTCT
>OENT01003225.1:0-13939 GCA_900239685.1 Rotaria macrura | reverse complement strand
GAACGGGGAAAATGTCGGGGATTCTATTTTTTTCGACCCCGCCCGAGCTTACTTTCTTTTCTTCTTCCCCGCCCCGCCCCGCCCCCTCACGAAAAATTGCTCCCCGCCCGCCCCGTTTCACCTAAAATGCTCCCCGCCCCGGGGCCCCGTCCTGATTCCCCGCCCCGTTTCGGTCTCTGGTGCCTACAACTCCTGCTATTGTCACGCTCATTGTACGAAGTCATTACAATCTTTTTCAACAAATTTTACATCACTTGAAAGAGAAATGTTTGCTCTATTCCAGAAAATAAAATTCAGATCTGTATGTCATTAAGAACGTGAGTTATTCACATTTTTCTGAGCACATCTTTTTGTCTGGCAGAATTATGACTTCAGATTCTATATTTGTAGAAAATTCAGTAGAGAAAATAGTTCGAGTCAGTTTAAATAATTTCGAAGTACAATCATATGATTCATGAATCATGATATCGTGTATTTTGTTTTGACAACATATGTACCCAGGAGAATCATTCAGACCATTGGATCCGATCGGATCCGACAGGCATCCGATCATGTTTCTATCGGAGTTTCTCTTATCCGATGAAATCCCATCGGATTCCTGGTTGCGATTCCTGATTCGGATCCCTAGTGTTGGATTTTATCGAATCCTACTATCGGAATCCAATTGGATTTCATCGTGTGATCAGACAGGCCTCTACTGTTGGGTTTAAATGCTTATTCGTACTCAAATAAGAAAATAGGTTTCTTCCGTCGGATCCGTTACTGTTTCCACAACCCGGATTCCCATAAGATTTCATCGGATCGTAGGATCCGATCGGACCCGATCGGATTCGGATTCGGTATCGGATTCATTCACCTGGGTATGACTAACGATGTAACTAAGAGACGACGGTGGGATACATGAGCAATCGCCCTTTTATTTTGGAAATTTACTCATTTAAATTTTATTTTTTCAGAATTGATTGTTTATGGTTAAATTGGATAGTCATTGCGTTTTTTTCTCCCGTCTGAACCTCACATAAAAGCTTTGCGTTTTCTTTCTGTAAAGAATAAAGAAACGAGGAAGAAAAACATCACTTCATGTATTTCAACTTATGCGTGTTTTTCTTCCTTGCTCGTCTGTGTGTATCTTTGAACTTTTATAATGGATTCAGTCTAATATCTTCTCATTTTCGAACTAAATTATTAGTTAGTGGCATTATTTGAACTTTCTCAGTTTCTTTCTATTATTGCCATGGCGTTATATCTGCATAGTGACAAATAAGGGAAAGACTTTTTAGAGAACAGTTGTTCATTGACCATATCTTTTGTGCGAATTAAGCACAGTCAAACAGCAATGTAGAATAGTGAAATCTTGATTTTAATTGAATGGAAAGTAATATTTTATTAAATTTAAGAAAAGAAATGTAATACAAGAGCATCAAATAATATAAAAAAGGACAGGTTTAAAAATGAGGTATTTGAATGAGAAAATCAAAAAATAGTTGTAGAATTTTGAGCTACGATCATAGCATGATGATTAACAGCCAAACATAAACAATCAAATCTTATTAAAAAAAAATATTTCTTTAATTTCTACAGTCGCTATGTTTTCGCTAGTAAAAAACCTTGAGTTTTTGCTGCTGTATCTCTCACAGTTTTGTTTTCGCTGAAAGTTACTTTTGCATACTTTTTTCGCTGAAAATGGTTTTCGCTCGATAGACACCATATCGATATATCTATGTATTCAATTGCTGCATACACTCTTAAAGATCTTAATATGAATCTATATGAGGTATTGAAATTATATACACATCTGCATCATCGACGTCTTAATTTTGGTGCTTGAATTCGAACTATAACTGTTATAAGTGCAGATATTAAAAATTGACTAAAACACATCTGACTCAGACTAAAGATCTAACTTTGATGCACATTTGATTAAAAGAACCCCATTTCAATTTTTTGTTATTTTTTACGCTAGTAGCACGTATTTTAGATGGAAGCATTTTAGGATCATCAATAAAAATCTTACTCATTTTGCCCAACGTTTTTCTCCAACGCAAGAGAAGTTAATCTATCCGTCTACTGATCCTGGTTGCATCACTGTGTATGAAAAGTCTAATAACTATTGACTCTGTTTCAATATTTTATTCTATTTTGCATTTCATTACAAATTCTATATATTGCTTATTTACTCATTGTTTCGTTCGAGATCATCATAGACTTGTGCTGCTCAGAAGAGCCGAACAAATGTTGCTTAAATAAATACTTATTAAGTATCAATTTAATATCCAAAATAAAGTTTACAGTTTACTAAAACAAAACGAGTTTGGTTTGCTGGTAAGTATGAATACACATGAGTGTGATTGAAAGTTGTTGTGAGATCCTACTAAATCGTCTTTTTTTCAGTGAATTGTTAAAATATGTCTGAAAAATATTAAACACTTTTCTCTACGCTAAGAAAGGTGACAGACATCGAAACAAAGTCATAGCTGACAGTAAGAGTAGCGTAAAAACTATCCTTTCGGTAGTTCATGCCCTCAATAAAATATCTTACCATCGATATTTTTCATTATTCCCGCACAGTAAATACTAAATTACCTGTGAGCTAAAACAAGAACTCTTCGATTCATTTATTTCCAAAATAAGCAACTACAGGTGTTGCGTTGGCATTAAGTTAGGAAAAATGCTAATGCTTTTGCATTACAGTTATTTTTTTAACTAAATACTTTTAAACATTATTGACATTAGCATTAATTAATGTCTAGATATTATTGGCATTAGAGTTAACTAATGCTCTCGCTAAGCAGTAAGTTAGCAGTATTTTTAAGACTAATTCAACTACTTCGTTCAAATTTTGGGCTACTGCCTGTACATACTGCTGGTAACTTTTTAAGGGCTAATTGGACTTGCGATTTGTAACTTTTCAATTACTGTATGAGCATCCCAATATTGGAAGATTTGGGTAAAAATATATACCCAAATATATACATTCGAATAGTATTTTTCTCAAGAGATTTCTTTTCGACTTTATGATCATTATTCATCATCACATACTTCAAACAAGAATAATTTTACTCTCAATTTAGTTCAGCTAAATAACGAATAGTTTAATTTGAGAAAAGAACCTGTAAACGAAATGAATGATATTCCTATGTAAAATATTTCACGCTTCTAAACTACGTACGATTCCTTAGCTTTTATCATTCTAGTAACGACAGAACTTAAACATTCAGAAACTATTAGTAATCAAGTGAACATCTTCAGCAAGCCAATATCACTTTGATGCTTATTCAAGTATCTTTGTAAACAAAACACATGATTTCACAGGACTTATCGGATTTTTATATTGGACTTCCAAACAATTGTTCTTAATAAGTCGACTATCAAAGACATCAGCGGAATTAAGTACTGATTATTGAACCTAGCGTGTAATCAACTCATTCGTATTCTCTTTTATGAAACGTATAAACAACTGGTGTGAATGGGTCTTTACCACGGGCCAGTATCTTCAATTTTCATCAATATGGATTAAACGTTTTGTCATCTTGTGCTTCTTTCTCTATTGTATTTTTTCCTTTCGACATCTAATTCAACCTATTATTATAGCGTCTAATAATACTCATAGCAAAACGAATGTAGCAATATTAAAATTTAAATCTAGAGAAATTAAACACGTGTCAATACAAGTTCCATTGCATGATACATCACTAAAGCTAAACCGAATTCAACTACCAGAATTTTCTGGTGAATATGTAGAAGTACCTGCTAGACAAACAGCAAATGATATCATTAGAAAGTATGCTATTGGCGAGATCTATTTTGCTTTGACAACAAATACTCAGCGAATTCGTCACTCTATTCAATATTTAAAATTTTGGACTCAACTACCCAATGTCAAATGTCTCATCATTTTTGAACAGCAAGATTTTCAATCGGCAAGTGACATTACACAATATCTAGTAGATGAAAGCATTCCATGTAAAATACAAACCTCGAATGTTATACGTTATGAAGAAAGATTTCTTGAATTATATCAAATGGCTTGGAACAATCAATATTTGAGCGAAATGGTGACTGATAGAAAGAAAGTACAATGGTTTGCTGTAGGAGATGATGATACTGTTTGGTTCTTGAACAATCTATTACGTACACTTGAACATTACAACTCATCGAATATAATCTATTTAGGAGATATTTCTGATAAAAAGTCACAAGTTAGACGACATGGTTCTTACTACGCGTACGGAGGTGGAGGTATATTATTAAGTCGACCATTAGCAAGATTACTATCAAAACATACTCAAGCCTGTAAACGATTTCTGGATTTATATGGTGGGGATGAAATGATTGGCAAATGTGTATCACAGGTGTTACACGTGAACTTAACAAGAAATAGTAACTTTCATCAAATGGACGCTAGTGGAGATATGACCGGTTATTTGGAAAGTGGTATAGAAGGATTGGTATCTTTGCACCATATGTTCACAATGTGGATACCGTTTCCTGATGAACATGCTCAAGAACTAGTAGAAACGATTCAACTGCTGCAACTTGGCTACAAGACATTCGGTGGCAAATTTTTAAAAAGATACTCACGAGTGAATCAGAAAAAGAATCAAACATTACTATTAACGATGGGTTATTCATTTAGTGTATTTAATCGAATATTATCTGGTACAGACTTCACTCAAGTCGAAAACACATGGGAAGGAGGCGAGATGGCAACAAGAATAACGAGACATAAAGAGAGCAATAAAACAACATGGTATTTTCGAAGGTTAACTGAAAATAATTCAAGCGCAATGATGGGACATGGAATAATTTACCAAACTACAAAAGAAATGTCTAATTTTCTACCAAGTCTCGAAGTGATAACGATGAGTTAACAAACAATTAACTAAGAACCTCAAAAATCGAGAATTACTGTGTAATGATAAATAATTCTAATTTCTGTAAAATTTTCATCAATATCCATTACTAATGTGTTTTTTTTTCTTGACAGTAATTATGGCTTTATCTTGTTATTATAAATGTACGTTCACTCATGAATTCATCCGCAATACTTCTCAATAAAAGAAGAGTATAGAAATTCGTCTTTGCTATTCAATGTGAATTTTGTTTTCTCTGTCATTTTCCCGTAGAATGGCTTTGAATACTTCTATTAAAAATCTAATTGTAATCATCAAAGAAGTCCAAAGCACAATATATTCAATTTACAGAAAAATAAGTTAAAATGCAAATACTACAAAAATAGTTCAATAAAATCTTAATTATAGGAAGTAAGCTATTTTGACTCTATGATTGTTTATTCTTTAAGAATAATTAACAAATAGCATGTCAAATAAGAGATACTGTCATTTTTAGATTGACAAAAGTAGACGGTATGAATATTTATAGTTGGCTTGTGGATAGAAAATGAAATGTGGAATCCCTTCCTATAACTTTGCTTTTACTTCTCTTAAACAGCAGCGTTTGTTTAGAATCCTTCATGAGGATGAAAATTCGATCTCATTAAGTATAGTGACATAATTTACTGGCTTGTCTGCTTTATTGACATGCCTTGTAATGTGACTAAAATCGAAAGACAGCAAAATCTTAGCATATTGTGTTTATATTTTAGGCTAAGAAAAACAGTAGCAAGTTCTAGATTCAATCAATACAAATTTTTTCCTATACTCTACAAAACGATATCATCAGATTCATATAGATAGCTGTACGTGAAAGAAAGTTACGGGTCGAATAGGCGATGAACTATTCATTATCGAATTTGAAATAACCATCAAGCGTAACAGTCTTGAGGATTTGACTCGACTTGTTATAGTCAAGTCATCGATGTAACCCTGAAAGTATGATATTTTTCAAGCAATTGAAATCATTTTTATCATGAGTTGAAAATACTTCTACATTTTGAAATTTCGAGAATTCAATAGAAGTGGAAAGTGTAAACTAGAATTTCTGTTTAGAAACATTTGTACTATCGAAAGACAATCTCTCTTAAAGCATAGTTCGATTTGTTTTGAATTAATTGTTTTTATCAAGCTCAAACATGAGCGTAGGCCAATCTATGAATAGTTTGAAATACATTCTATATTTGATAGTAAAAGTAACTGAACTATCGCGAAACTACTTAATTTCGCAATATTCATCTTTTAGTTTAAATGAAAGGGCTGATTCTGTTGCTTTTTCCTCTGACACATCATAAACTACGATTTATAAGTCAGACGGCATCTGGACTTGATCAAGAATGTGGAACAACATGCAAAGCACTAATATGGATTATTCGAACAAAGTGAAATTTAAAAAATAAAAATATTGCATAATCACTTATGGCTTTCTTTCAAAACATTTACTTGATAAAAAAGCGATATTGTGTTTGAATTGGCCTTTTTAGAAGTTTTATTTTACAATAAGGCTGTTTTTATGGAGGAAATTAAGAAAAAGATCTAGGTAGAGTTATACTTATCTATCTGTTTCAATATCTAACAACAGATGTAGTCTCAGCTGCTCTACAAATAAATAAAAAAGGGACTCCTAATGATTCTTGTTACAATTAACTCGAAGTTTCAAATAAAAAGGAAGGTTTAGAAAAAAATTCATGACCTTTTAAACTATTATTGCCCAGAAATCTATCATATAAGATAAAATCTGAAATTCAATCAATCTGGTTTGATCTTAAAAATTTCACTAATCCGTTCCAACAATATTTTCTGACTTAACTTTGTCAAAGTCATTGCGATGCAGCATATCAACTTCGCTGAAGTATTTCTAGCCCGAAACAAAAATGACTTGTGACTCGAAAATACAAAGTGTTTTGCGCCTTAATAATTCTGTACAATTGCAATTAAAAGCAGTACATGTAATTGCAATCAGCACTAAACCAATGTAAAAATATTATCAAATATTTGAATAGGTGAATATCATTAATTCAGAAATCCGAGACAAAAACATTCATCAATCTCGCACTCAAATATCGATGAGAAGCTACCGCGATCCGACGTATTACCGCGACGGACTAAAAATTCCATTGGTCCTTCAACGAGCCAGCTAAAAACCACAAAAACAGAAAACACCATTTCAGAGGTCAGAAATTGAAAAATGGCTGCCCATAGCAACAGCCATAGCACCGCAGACCCAATCGAAGATATTTACGTTTCCTACTCAACTTACACCGATGACGACAACCATCCCACTACTAAAAACGAGTATCAGATTCAACAATCTAAAGACTTAACACGAATCACGACGAACCCCACTATCGCTCAAGCGGAAACGAAACCTGTTGAGTCATCAAAATAACCAACAGCTAATGAGTGATTAGCGATTTAATGAGACCATCGATCCCTTGTCGGTAAAAGTGCACACATCCGTGTTGTAGACGATTCAATTCTACATCGGATGCAAGTGTTCCGGCTGACTGACTCCATTTCCTTGGTGCCACTGAAGGCAAAATAAGATAAGTCACCAGCAAGTTCAGCGGTCTTTTTCGAATTTCCTTGACCATCGACCATTGCCCGTGAATGTGCATACATCCATGTTGCAGACAATTCAATTCAACATCATATGCAATTGTTTGTATTTGCTAGGACGATTCGCATGGTGTAGTGAAATTGAAAGGAATGTTTGGTACTTTTGCGAAGCGGTGGTTCCGATCAGTTATTTTGTTTTCTGGAGGATAGCGATGAATATAGGGAACTTAAATGTGTTTTCGTTGATGTGGAAGTTATTCTCTATTGAATGATTTAGGTGATTCTTATCGAAATGGAAGGGTTACATCCAAGAATCAGTCTTCAAAGTTTACATGCTTTGTATTGTTGGTGCGTAACATTGGTTGATATGATGTACTGTGGATGATAGATAAGTATTCTCATTCGAAGTCTGTCAAATTTTTTGGTGTGAAGGAATTTTGTACTCTGATCTTGTTGAATTCTATTGCATTAAAAGCATGCTTTCGCTTGATTGGAAGTTTAGTGTTAACCATGTTTTTTATGTGTCTTTTGATCGATCGGAATAGGTTCTCTTTTTTTCACTATATCTGTTGCATGTAGATTTAAATTCTGTTTAACTTGCATGTGTTCCAATTCTCTGAAAATCGAGTGTTCGTGTAGTGAAACATCGAAAGAGTATTGACAATTGCAAGATGAGTGAGAGGAGTCATCAGTTTCCCGATTTAATTGCACCATCCAAATGGTTCTCATGAATGGGAACACATCTATCAGATGTAGAATTTAATTTTTCACAACCTAGAAAGACTTTTAGTCATTGGAAAGGGTGGATAGCCCGCCTGAATTTCAATTATGTCGATACTGGGGTCTTTGAGCACTATAACTCAACGTATTTTCCATTTTATTTGATCGATAGAAATCAACCCTGCCCATCGGACTACTCTCTAAATAAAAAACGTTTTCTCAGAAACTGAAACCCTCTCGGAAACCCTTTCCAAATCCCACGAATGAATCCCAAAAAGTTTCCGGACTCATGTTAAATTTCAAGAAGTATCTTCGGGTTTCCGAGTATTCTGAAGCCTTCATGCTTTCAAAATTTAAGTCTGAAACGGCTCAACCATGTTCTCAGAAAACTTGGTGCTTTTTGTAAAAGTCACTTTTGATTTTAAAACCCTCTCAAAAATCGTTTCTGATTTCCGGGCAACAGAAACGGTGAAAGCGTTTTGAAGAAATGAAACATGGTTTCCGAACATATGTCAAAAACTTCGACGAGTTTCTGAATCTTCAGAAAACCCTTAAGTTTCCGAGAAAATGTTTTTGAAAACCATCCTTGTTAGCTCTAATACGTATAGAATGAAAAGGATATATAAGGAATGAAAGAAAGATATATTATGAACGAAAGAGACAAGCAGCATCACTGATGTTATGTGACCAAACGAAGAAAAAGTGAACTACCCATAGAATAAAAAATGGCAAAAAATGATGTAAATTACATCATTTTAATGAAAATTTTTGCTGGAAGAAATGATGCCGAAAATGAAAAAAAATGCCATTTCTCATCGTGAAACGAACATAATCTTTAAGTTATTTTAAAGTCATGCATGATTTTGACAGGTAAGTCATGCCATGGAAACGAGTAAAAACGTCATCAAACTCATTTCAGGAAAACCATTGAAAATAAATGGAAATTACTATATTTTCACGGTTAAGAATTACTGAAAAAAATGCCATTTTCCATCGTGAAACAGACATAATCTTTCAGTTGTTTTAAAGTCATCCATGAATTTGGCACGTAAATTATGGCTTTAAAATTGACTTAGTTTTAACCAAAATTGTGTTCATGAAATGATTAAATAAATGCTGCTAGGAAGTACAGCTAGCAGCACCTGAGCTTTTCACAAAGCTCAGCCAAAGTGCCCTTTGTGGGGCTATGCGGTGAACTGCGAGAGTCCTTTATTCTACGGAGTCATATAGAGTAGTTACCGTGAACAATGTATATATATTCATGTGAAATCATCAGCGCTCCACATCCTCTCTCTTCTTACACATTTCGTTTTAGTCCGAAATGGTATGTGTAAGAACACCATATACGGGTCACTCGAATTTACCATTTAAATGATGTATTTTTAATGGATCTCATGCATGACAATCATGTTTTATTAAAATTCAACAAATCGCTTTCAACAAAAAATGTAATTCCAGCAGCTCCCTGAATTTTACTGAAAAAATGAAAGTCATCTAGTGGTTTTGATTTTCCGAGAAAACCTAAATTACTGAAATGAAAATGGTGCAGAATAAACTAAATCAATGAAGTGACTCCCAGTTTTCTGAAAAACGCTCTGCAACGATATGATAACGATCCCAAAGAAATGAAACTACCGGCATTATGACGATTTCCTTGAAACCCGAAAATCATAAACTGAAAATAATTCCGAAATAACGAAAGTCACGCAGTAATTCCTATTTTTCCTGAGTAACGAAAAGCATGAGTTGAAAACGATGAGAAAATTATGAATCTAACTAAGTGATTTTCATGTTTCAAGAATAGAGAGAGAGATGAGATGAAAGAAAGCAGTGCAAAAATCGGGAAAAAAATCCCATAATTTTGATTTTTCCTGAACGAATCAGCTAAAAGAATGAAAATTGGGAAAAAGAATAAAACTACTACTTTTTTGACCGTTTGCAAAAGCATCACGTTCATGTGATGTAAATGGTTCAGTAAAAACGAAAGTCACGTAGTAATTCCTATTTTTCCTCAGTAACGAAAGTCATGAGATAAAAACAATGACAAAATAATGAATGTAATCTAGTGGTTTCAATTATTTCGGGAAATGTATTATAAAGAAATGAAAATGATGCAGTAACAATGAATCCACCGATATTAAGACCATTTTGAGGAAAGATGAAAATAATGCAGAAATTACGAAAGTGATGTAGTAATTTTGAGTTTTTCAGGAAACATAATTTAATGAAATGAAATTGGTGCAGGAATACTGAATCTACCGGTATTAAAACCATTTTGTGGAAACAAGAGCATCATGTCGTGAAAATGATGTAGAAATAATGAAATTCATGTAGTCATTTTCATTTTTGGACGGAACGGAAAGTCATAAGATGAAAACAATAGAAACGTAATGAAAGTAATTAAGGTATTTTTAATTTCGGTTGAATACTTATTTAAATGGAATGAAAATGATGGGAAGAAAATGAAACTACTGGTATTTTTAGCATTTTGTTAAAACATCAAAATTATGTGATAAGAATGAGGTAGAAAAAACGAAAGTAATCGAGCAATTTTGATTTTTGGTGAAAACAGGTATTCATGAGATGAAAGTGATTGAAAAATAATGAAAGTATCGTGGTAATTTTGATTTTGGTGAATTAATCTAAGTCATTGAATTTTTCTGAGGCAATGTTCGGAAATAACCATTTAACTGAAATTAGATTGATTTTTTTATTCCCTGGGTACGTGGGACTCGAACCCACACCTTCCGCTATCCGGGCAGATCCTAACCAGTTAGACTAGAAGAACATCTTAATCTTGTTTTTAATGATCATATTCCCATCGCTGTTTTAGAGGTTTTGGAATTTTTCGACATGCATGATATTAATCTTAGTCACTTTATGTGCAGTTGTTGTATAAAACCATTAGGAATCTGAGAATTAAAAACATACGTAGTTCCAGATAGCAGATCAACTCCTTTTTACATCCTCCCGTACCTGAACACTTGAACGGCTTATGAAAAAATCTATTGAGAGGATTGAAGAGCTAGACTTAATAGTCAGGTTATTAAAATAATCTTGTCTTTCCCCTTCTACATTCATTTTTTTTCGTCGAAGTACATGAATTATCATCCTTGTCAACAGATTACAACGGAATATAATTCAAGTTTAGAATACTTGAGCATTGTTTTAAATGATTTATACAAAAGAGTGAAAGGAGAGGAACGATAAAAAACACGGTAGGCATTTATTCTTTCACATCGTTGTTTTGTTCCCACAGTGATCAGATAAAAGGTCCGAAAGTAAATCCGAACACTGAAACTGCACTTGAATCGTAACAAAACTAAACGTCCCAAGATTCCAAATGACATCAGCATGATGCCTTTTTAAAGCAATAAGGACACCAAAAGTTAGACGACCGTAAGGACTTCGACTTCAATACACGAAAGATTTCATCACTATGGAACTACATTTGACTTCATGACTCTGAGATCCACCTAATATGTCTTAATAACATGCGCTAACTTCGTGGAAATGTGACAGATCGATGTGGCGACGTAAAAGGTTTAAATAATTTCATGACTACGATTTTGAAAGATGCCAACACTACAATACACAACACGGACTTTACGACACTTGCTGAAAAACATTAAGAATCGACGAATAAGACTGAATCCAAGATTACAATTTTCAAACACAGGAAGGTATAACGAGTATGACTAACTTTTTCACTCCCTACAACAAAGAGCGACATGGAGGCTACACCAATAAGACGGACAACCTGGCGCTGATTATATAAGACAGAACGATCTAAGAACTCAGGCTAAAGTAAGAACATTCTATTTCGAAGGCATCAAACTTCTACTGCTTTTCTTGACTTAATGACCGGAAATCGGAAACGAAAGCACTTGAGGAATTTCATAAGATCCACAGCCCTGTTTTTCAAAATATTCGGCACATTGATTGGCACCATATCTGCATCCTTGGCATATGATTAAACATGAGGACTTCAGCCCACAATTCTTTTTTAAATTACCCTGAATTTTGTTCGTGACATCCATACATTTTTTTGGGATATTTTTCACAATTTTTGAGGACGCATACTTATGTATGCGACGGGCAGGATAATGATAATAAACAGAGAAAGAATACAAAGAAATGAAAACGAACACAATGAAATTCGAAGTCGAACCAATGATGACGATGTAGCGTACATCGTTGCTTTTTCTTTTGTTTATTCTTCCGATACCATATATCTTGACACCGAATGCACGATGCCAGTGGAAGGGATCGAACCTTCTGATCGCAGTCTATAATCAGATGCATAGAACCACTACGCACTCCACGGAATTAAGCTCACAATATGACTCTGGAACTAACAGTTATATACTTATTGGGACCTCCTATAGATTCCAACTGCTCACTTTAAATAATATGGATAAGGAAGAAATCCGACACAAAATAATGTGTTAACGTCAAGGAAATTTTCTTGACTGGTACACTAGGTACGAATGTTCACAAATATGAAACTGAAATCAATATAAATAAGTAATATTATAAGATTAAAACCAGGAGACAACAATATTTTCAAGTCTTAGAGTGGGGGTGAGGGATATTTAAGGGATATTTAAGGGATATTTTAAGAGGTTAGATCAAGATATTATTATGGAAGGATAGATATAGAATAAGGGCATAGAAAACAGGGATAGATAGATTAAGGGATTAGATATAGCGTAAGGAAATGGATTAAGATTTTAAAATCATAGGATACATACAGATTCCTGAATTGAATGAGTTGATGGAATATGTAATTAGAAAACGGCGTCATATATACATTCATGAACCATTTGAGGTCAGTAGCCGTTAGACTATTCAAGGATTTCAAGAGTTCAAAACATCTACTGAATTTCCTAGATCAGGCTTTTATTATTACTTTTGACGGGATTCGAGAGCTCGGAAACCCCTTCCTACAAAACTGCAAAACGATTTGATATAGTGACACACCGAGAAACCTGCAATCGGACTCAAAAAGAACCGTCTGCTTTTCATTGCACATCTATCTGATGCATAATTAAATTCTGCACCACCTACTCATATTTGAAATCACCAGCGAAAGATCAATCATCCACGTATTTCCATTGAATATTTCGCATGAGAATCATGACTACCCAGGTCCATTAAAACGGATATCCGTTACGGACCGTTGAGAGGACGCAGTTATACGGACCGTAACATCATTAAAATTGGGCCGTATACGGCCGTATTGTCACAGTATACGATCCTTTATTACTGTACCCAGAAATAGTACCGTATGCGCAGCCGTATACTGTGAAAATACAGCCGTATACGGGCCTGTTTTAATGATGTTACGGTCCGTATCGTTCAACCTGGGTACTCGTTGTTTCTATTTTTTAAACATGATAACAGCACATTGAAACGTCAACAGTTACAACAGCCAACGTATAATTTAATTGTCTATATCCTCCTGCAGCTCATATTCACCGGCAATGCATGGATTGACCATCCGAAACTGAAATCTGTCGAGATTAACCAACATGCATCAACGTATTTTCGATTGTTTTCAATAGAAGGAAATCAATTCTCTGTTTTTCATGTGTTTGGTCTGGTGTGGATTTCTATTCTACACATTCTAATCATATCTGTATCCACCGGCTATGGATGGATTGACCATCCGAAAAGGATATCTGTCGAGATTAACCAATATGCATTATCGTATTTTCAATTGTTTTCAACAGAAGGAAATCGATTCTCCCTTTGGCACGTGGTTC
>OENT01003224.1:0-13943 GCA_900239685.1 Rotaria macrura | reverse complement strand
TCTCGCAGCAAAGTTCGTAAAATTGGTCTCATTGTGTCACTTTCTACTCAGCGTTGGAAAGATATCGTCAGTAGTAATAGTTTCCTTGTTGTTCGACAATAAATATCACATTATTTTCGGCGTCTAAGAGCAACTTGAACATGTTCGATCGTTTTAAGTAGAGTGACACGCAAGTCGATCAATCACGAGCAGGCACAACATAATGTTGTTATGCCTCGAGTTTCATTTTTTCTGTCTTTTATCGCAACAATCATCATCAATATCAATCCGAAAACGAGGTCGGCCAATAACATCAATTGATACACGCAAGAAAAGGATTCGAGAAACTTAGTTGTAACGGTACAGATTCCCTAAATACTGTATAGTTTTATTTTATTTTAACTTTCTAACTAAATGAAAAATAACGAGCGAATAGGAACAATAAAAGCGAAAAATAGGGCGCGCGTCAGCAAACGACGATACAAAAGTTCCAGATATTACATTTACTGTATTTTTTGTTAGTATTACGAAGTAAAATATATGTGAGTTTCACATTTTAGCACCAAAGAAGCTACACTTACGAGTTTTTTAGTAAACATTAATGGAAAAAGAAAATATCTTCATAAAAGTACCGCAATTTGGGACTTGATAGATTAAAAATATTAATTTTCATCGGATCGTTTGAATCACGTTGTGGAAAACTCATAAACTTTGTTTTAAATAAAAATAAGAAGAAATATCTAAACTGCTCTGTTTTAAATGTCTAATTATTCAATCATTTTTGGATCTTGTTTTATCTATAGCATGTTTCAACATGTTTTTGTGTAAATATTTTAAAATTTCTAGAGGGATCTGAAATGAATTGGAGCATCATATTGCGAGTAGAGTCAGATAGAATCAAATAGATTCAATGGAGAAAAATAGAATCAAATAGAATCAAATAGATTCAATAGATTCACTTAAATCTAATTAGAATCAATAGATTCAATAGATTCACTTAAATCTAATTAGAATCGATAGATTCAATAGAATCATAGATTCACAGAATCAGCTTTTTCCCCCTTGATAAAACCCAATTGTTAAGAATGCTGAGATCTTCTTTGTTTATAGTGAAAATCCGTTCAAGTCTAATGGGAAGCATTCGACAAATTCACGCATCAACTGTCACTCGATGGTTTTGCTGTTCTTGAATGTTCTCACAACGCTTTGCTCAATTCTCGTTCATACAAAATCGAACTACAGCAAAAAAATAGAAGAATTTTCTATTTTAACAAGATCTGATAAATGAAAATTTAAAGTTTCTCGAGAAATTTTTCACTGAATCAGTAATTGAAGCATAGTTAACATTTTGAGTTTATTCTTGCTTCGTTCTATACCGAAATTTTCATTATATCACAGAAAGGCAGTTTTAATGTGATACAATTTAAGCATTTTCAAAACGAGAAAAGTTGGGCTAGGTTTTTATAATACTGTTACCTGCAGTTCTACTGAATTCTACGAAACTCGAGAGTTGCATGCTCTGCTCTTTATCAGTGCACGAACCAAATCAAATAAAGAGAACGATCCGATGCTTTGAATCAACAATTATTTGCATAACTTCGTGACTAAGTACGCGTTAGAAGAAATGAACTATTCGATAGGAAACAACAGTAACACAATTTTCCCTAGTTTCACCATTCTAGGATTACGCTAGTAGCTTTTTTTCTCAATTCTTTCTTTTCGTGAATCGAAACTGTAAATTATTTGAAAATTCATTCGCAAGAGCAAGATAATCGCTTCAATGTCTTTTAATTGATTGCTACTATGAAGTTCTGGTGAATTTTTACTAAGATAAAAATCTCTCTAACTTCAACATCGATGTCATTCGTTTAGTTGTGTACAGATGAGTATCATCTATAGTTGGTTTCAATAAGTAAACATTTCTCTGTTTCTTTTTCGTTCAAATGAATATTACTGCTGTGAAATTTAATTCGAAATCATAGATGGAAAACAAGACATTCTTAAAACTGAATGGTAATCATGTTTTGTTATTTTTGGCGTCAATATGTTGTAAAACGAATACCTCGATTACTGTGAGCCACAAAATGATGAAATAAATTCGAATTCTTGCAATGAAAATAATGTCCGATTGAGTAAGACAAGTAAATTGTTCATTTCGTGCAGTAAAACTAAAGCGACGTTTGGTGCATTGTGATTAAAACATCTTAAAAGAAAATATTTTCTCATTGACAGAATTTACAATCCTGTGCAGTTTCATGGAAATCTCTTTTATTAAGAGAATCAAACATTCTTATTGAAGCGTTTCGCTTCCAGATCCATCAATATGCTTTAGTAATTCTGTACTACACCCACGGTAAAATTTTGTCGAAATCTTATTCTCTAATGTACTTCGTGCACTCTGAAGCAAATGCTGTTCAGATGGATAGTAAATTATCACGATGGGTTCCAGGGCAATACTACTTTCCACATAAATTTTCAAGTCGTTTTTCATTTGACAAGCACAAAATCGTATCATTTGTGAAAATATTAATCATATTCTCTCAGAATGATTTCCCTATTTCTGAAATTCTTCTCGCTTGTTGAAGATCGGTGAATGCGAGACCACCTCAGTAGAGTTTCCTCTTTTGAAACACATTCTATTTCTGTTGTACAAGCGTTGTGGAAGCGAACGAACTCCTTGGAAACTCAAACTGATGATTGCGAGAATTGCGAATCTCGTGGTCATGTGGATTAGACTTTTATTTACGATAAATGTTTTCATTTATGATAGCTGTGAATTAATCTATTTTTAGTGTCACACTGATTATTTTCAAATGTATCGAACAATCGCTTCTGTCTCGTTTGGCTCGATAATGGTATATCCGTTTGAAGAAGAGTTCCCATTCAACCAGTGCATTACGATGTAGAAGAGTAACGACAGTAAACTCTCGACTATGTAATGTACCTTCAGTCTGAAACTTGGAGAATCGACGCTCAATGAGCTTCACTTATATTTTGACAATTTCAATATGTGCTGGAACTTAATTAATCAGCATTCAACAAACGTTTTTGTATGCACTCGTAGAAATCAGTACGAGTGCTTCATTTTATTTTTTTACGGTTTCTAACTAAAGTTGAGTCATCTACAACAAAACTAATCTTCTAAAAATCGATTTCGTTGTCGAACATCTCTCATCGAAAAATTAGAATTGAGAACACAATTCTCTCTAGCACTGTTTTTAGTCTTGACTGAAATTCAAATATTTTGTTTATTCTCAGACTTCTTAATCTATTTGTGTGTTTTTTTCTCAAGTTTCATATATCAATAGATACTGATGAGGAAGTAAAACAAATAAGATTCTCATGTTAGCTATTGTTCAATTCTCATTCAAGACAATTTCATATTAGGTTCTGTTTGCCAGAAAAGCCTGATGCTATCTGTCATTGATCACAATCAATGACCAGAACACGCCATCAAATGAGGGCTACTCTTGAATCTGGTGATATTCTCTGCAACTAACTAACACTTTGACAATTTATGTCAGTTGTTATGATATTAGCGAATATCTCTTCTCCTACCATTATCTCATATCTACGAGAACTTCTGATTCAGTACTCTTTGAAAAGTCATTCACACTTACATGCGATGAAGCAGAAACTTACTTTCGCTTTATTTAATTCGTTGATTTCGTTGACACGATGCTGGGTTTTATTGACGATCAAAGAAATGTTATTTAAAAAATTCAATTGATATACGATCCATCGAATTCTAAGCCAACTGTGACTACTCAAATTTTAATCGTTGTCGTCGCCATCCTTATTTTCTTGTAGTTCTATTGTTTAAGTATGAAGTTGCATGACTGCTTCTTCTATGCTTCATAACATTTTTGCACTACACAATAACTAGATAAAGAAACTGTGGAACGTCAGTATATGACAATTTGAACGCAATGAGATTTCCTTTCTATAAAGTTTTTACACAATGATGTCAAGGGTATGAGTGTGGGTATGGGGTGTGAGTCGGAATGGGCTTGGGTTTCGGTTTGGGTAGGGTGTGGGTGTGGATTGTGAATGAAGGTCGTTCTTCTGATAACACCCACACCATAATACACCGTATCAATCCGATCCGAATAATTCTTGTTTAATGGATGATTTTATCAATGATTTGGAAGCCGGCATACCTTTTAATCAACCACGTCATTCGAATAAAAAAATGAAAAAACGTAAACAACTCGATGCTCTATTAAAATTCCGTTCCCCAACATCTAGATCTAATCGTCTTAGTAATCGATTATCAAGTGAAATGCTTCTTAGTTCGGAAGATGAATTTTTCTCATCGAACAGGAAAACAACTTCCACTAAAATGTATGTCGATTCACTTGGCAGAATTTCATATATTATTATCTATTTTATAGACATTCAACACGTTATCGACGTTGGTGTAGTTATACTCGACATATCTTTTCGTTTTGTCTTGTTTGTATTTTTATGATTGTCTGGTAAAATACACAAACAAGAATTTCTTATGTAAAATTTTCATAAACATTCCACTTTCTTCTAGTGTCGGATTAGCCTATGCAAATATTGAATTAAAAACTGAAGTACGAAATTTATCTTTACGTGTTACTGAAAGTGAGAATCTTACCATTTCGATGAGGAAACGCATAGCTGTAGATCTGGTTTTTTCTTTTCGTCTCAAAACACAACAGGTGTGGGTGATTCCGCCAGGTTACACCCACGATTTACAAAAGTATCTTCAATTTCAACGAAACTCAGAGGGTTTGTAGAGAATTTTATGCTGATCATTTTGGTATAAAAAAGTGAAGACTTTATTGAGAAATGCGAGAGAAATCATGAAAGTTTTTTTCGAGCCATTTTAGCCACTAAAACAGGGCTTTTACAGTATTTTTGTGATTTCTCAACATAACGAATTTCTTTTTGGAAACTAAGCGTGAATTCGAATTGCACGGTCAAAACTGTACTAGAAAACCTTTTTGAAAGTGATTTTACATGAAGCTGTATGCCTCTGCCATAGACAGAACAAAACACACCAAAAAAAATGTCGACACTTTTTTTGACGTAAAATTGAAATTAACTGAAATGGTGACATATACCATTCGATAGAGCGAAAGTTCTTCTATCGCACCATCTATTCGGCTTTCTACGGGAGTAAGGTTTGGGAGAAAAAAGCGGTAAAAACTGAAAAATTGTCATTTTTTGTCGATATTTTTAACGTATTTCGATATTTGCTCATATTCTTCATTCTTAAAAGCGGTACTAGACTCCAGATTCGTAATTAGCATCAAAAACTACATCGGCTCGTCCATTTTGATACGTTTCTAATGGACTTTTTTCGACCGTCTGACCGATTATTTTTCCTATGCAAGTGTTTTCTCAGTATACCTGATGATGTATGGAACAGGATCCACCTACACATAAAATTTCTGCACTGAATGTGCTGTTTGGGTGTGGGTGTGGGTGTGGATGGAAGGTATTGGTTGTTCATGTGGATATTATTGTTCTACATTCTACTCAACATGCTCTATTACACACACTCATACCCTCCCCAGCTCACCTTTGTAGGCATTATTGATGTCGTTACTTCAAGGACCCTGAATGATCAAAATCTTGAAACGAAAGCAAGTCAAGCTTTGTAAAAAGACTAATACAGCATACCGAAGAGGACACATACAAAATAAATATCGCATATAAGAATTAAATCAGAGCTCCGAATGGGATGGGACAATCCCGTCCCGTCCCATCTCATCCCATGGGACAAAATTACTTCTCCTAAATGTCCAATGGGACGTGTTGGGACGAAACATGGATTCATGGGATGGGATGGGAGAAATTATTTTTCTTGAATGTCCCATGGGACGACTTGGGACGAAACATGGATTCATGGGATGGGATGGGATGAAAGATTGGTCCCATGGGACGATTATATGGATTTTTCGATTATGATTTTATTGTATAAAAGACAATGTTCGTAGACATTGACAAGAATCAATCTCATTTTTCGTTCTTGTTTTCTATTGAGGGTTGTTCTTCGATAATGTATCCATTCCCGGATCATCATGATGAGTCTTTTGTCATAAAAGTCTCTTGAATTTCCAGTAATGTTAAGACGTCAAAAAAAAACTAAAATTTGGAAGTTTCGGAAATCCCAAGCCTTTGGGTTCCGAATTGTTCAGTGCTCCCAAAAATTATCGAATACCCGAGATTTCTGAAAATAACAATATCTCTTAATGTTTTGATTTCACTACTGTGTATTAATAGTGTCGATGGATACTTTGGAAATTTTGATAATTTCCTTTTTCAAGAATCTAAATGTACTTCTGAATCTCATAAAAAAAATGCAATTTCTTGTCTGCGCTCAGCCTTACTATGTAATTATATAGCCTCAGAACAGTTCCTTGATGAAAAATTGCGACTTCAAATATCCTCGAATGTTGTGACGAATTAGAAAGGCAAGAAATGAAGTAAAAAAACGTCGATGTCCTTTTAAGAATAATGTGGTTCTAAAGCATTAGTGTTATGCTAATTACTTTTTTATTGTTGTCGAGGATATAAGGAAATTAATCTAATTCTTCTTCTATTTGTTAAAATAGATTGTATCTGAAAAGTGAAAAAAAATAGAAGAGCTTTCAGCAATATGAAAATTTTGCAATATATTTGATAAGCGATAAAATTTTATATTGCATGAAAATCCCATGGGACGAGATGGGATGGGATCACTTTCAAATCCCATGGGATGGGATGGGACGAAAATTTTTCAAAATTTATCCCACGGGATGCGATAGGCCGATTCTTAAATTGATGGGATGGGATGGGCCGACTTTTGAATTCCATGGGATGGGATGGGATCGGACGGATGAAGAAAATTTGTCCCATGGGACAAATTTTTCGTCCCATCCCATCCCATTCGGAGCTCTGAATTAAATCTTCATTTATATGAATAAGGGATATTGGGTAACATGTTTCTCATGAGACTATACTTATTATAATTTTTTTTGTATTCAGTAATATATTTTGAATTCCCACATTCTTGATGCATAGTATAACTCTTCGTATTCAATGACGAAGGTTGTTTTGGATCTAGAACACCTATCTCCATCAAGTAAACTATGATAAAAAAAGGTGATTTGTTTTACATATTCGCAGTTCAACCTATCAAGAGAAACCACTTGCATAGACCCCGGGAAAATGTCTGCTATTTTTAAACAACAGCAGCTACAAAAGTTGATCTTTCAACATTTTGTAGAGACTCTTCTAGGCTCGAATTTGCATGTACAAAACCTATGGGTTGCTATAGAAACTAAGATAACTGTGGTTTAACCTTTCAAAGATTGTTAATCAATTTTATCTGAGAAGTCTATGTCTATCATCTTTTATTAGTGGATCGATAGCGTATCTCAAACTTTACGTTATGTCGAAAATCGCGACGCACTAGCTGTTTCCATTCTCAAGTTATTTAGAAAATAGCCACGGGCACATTTTTTTAGACAGGCAATAAAGATAGGATTCTGTTTAAATTCTTCGATAGTTATCTCGTATCTCTTTTATACTGTGTGAATCGTTCTGCAATCAACAAAAGCAATCAAAACTCATAAAAATATTGTCAATTGTACCGTGTATGATAAACGGAGGAATCATTCTATCGCCACCCTCGATAATGACATTCATTGAGCTACTTCATCACTTCAATTGTGTATGTATCACTATGAACATATGGCTATATACTAATCACATACGGGAAGATGAAGAGAAATACAAATCGTCAAGGTCAATACCGGAAGATAAGCGACGTGTAGCGGTCAATAACCATAACACTATCTTATCTGTTACAAATACAAATAAACGTTTCAATTTTCTTTTGAACTCAATACTATGTCAATGGTATCTTTAAAAAGTTTTCTTTTTGGAAATTTTAAAGTACTTTTTTCTCTAGCTTTCAGCTTTCCACGGACCTAATTTGTTCTATGTGTTTACACTTATTAAGATTATCTCAAACTATAACTAACAACACCAAGCATTATTTTATATACGAAAAAGTAATATCATTTATTCGGTAATACCCATATCCTAGTCTTGCTTTTTTCAATATCTATGTCTACTTCAAAAATCTTTTTGCTATAAAAAAAATTACTATCATATATTTCCCCGAATATCTTACATATTTGCATCCTCATGATTATCTAATGTTTATTTTTCTATCTCGAGTTTACCAAGTGGAGTTCCGCAGCCATACCCTACCCAAGGATAGGGCTAGCGTATCATTCTAAAAATTGTATGCCATTTCAGGGTGAACTTTTCATTATGTCAATCTGATGTAGTTGAACACTTGACATCTGTTAGCCTCTACTATCGAACAATATCTTCTGTCTGTAGGGTGTGGGTGTGGGTGTGGGTGTGGGTGTGGGTGTGGGTGTGGGTGTCGGTTGAAGGTACGGCGTGGTGTGTGCGTATGGCTGCAACTGTGACGAAATTGAATCAAACCCCACACCCACCCCGACAACCACACCCACACCCTCTTGACTATAATATTTCATCGTAGGAGAGTTATAGTCACTTTAACATCTTTGGATCATTAGCGACTGAGGAAGCTATTTTAGCAATAGTTAAAACGCGTCTTGCTAGCTTTTGGTTTGATTCAAATTTGTTTTGAATTAATCTACAAACACACCCAACTGATGGAGTATCTCTCAATTGTTATTATCGGAAGTTTCTTACTAACTTTCGGACAATACGAATACTGTATGAATATTATCAGCTTGGAAGCTTCCTCAAATGCTATTGACCATAATATTTCATTGTAGGAGAGTTATATTCCCTTTAACATCTTTGGATCATTAGTAACTGAGGAAGACTATTTTAGCAATAGTCGAAACGCGTCTTGCTAGGTTTTGATTTGATTCAAGTTTATTTCGAATGTATCTACAAACACACCAACAACCACCCTCACATCCGATTGCTTTTGTATTTTATTTCATGATTAAATATTTGTAGTGTGTTACATAGCATGTTTTTAAATGTTAGTGCTTTTATATTGAATGAATATTTTCGTGGATTCAAATGTTCTTGTTATTATTAAGATGGATAGTTGTTTATATATATATTGATATTGCTGATCTGATTCAAGTTTCATCTCCTGTGTCTGTTGATGTGTCAGTATTCAGGTCTTTTTTGAAATTTTTATATTTGACCTGACCTTGGACGCCTTTATAAGGATCTCGGTTTTTGTATTTAAAGGGTCTGTCGCCTCGTTCAAATACATACTGCCGTGCGTCCTTAGCGTAATCAGACGAGTCTCGCCAATTTGTGCACCGATGTACGTAGTCAGTACCATAACGGTTTCCTTTTATGGAATCAGTAAAACGTCGTTTTTTAATCCTATGATAGCCACTTGCTTCACAGGCTTTTACTATGCCATAAAAGTACCCATGCCAATAATGGCGTTCTTCTTCAGCAGATTTTTCTGTGTTTTCACGCTTGCATACAAGTGTTAAAAGAATACGACAACCATTTGCATTTTTTTTTGTTAGTCGTGCAGCAGATATAAAGAAGTCCTTAATCATGGTATCTGTTTTTGTCTTATCCTCTGTGCACGGAAAATTGAAATAAATTCGATGAATATTTTGATTTTTGAGGTGCGGGTCTTTATGCAGTTTTGTTGCGTCGACTCCAAATGAAATTGTTAAATTTCGAATCTTACCTAAACTCTCTAGTCGATGTTTAACTGTGTTTTCATTGTCTTCGTATGATTGAAGTATTTCCTCCTTTGTGCGTAGCTCAGTAGCAATGATTTTCTCATTGGAAAATTTATGCCTTTTTAATAGTGCAGCCGTAAAGCTAAAATCAGCTTCGCCAACCAACAATCTTGTCTTCTTGTGATTACGTAAATTATAACCAGGTTTGTTTTCTTTTGAGGTGGATGCACCACTGTTGTTGACTGCCATTATATGATATAGGCAAGCTTTAAAATGTTGCGAGGAGCGCTCCAATGAGTATCACGTTTGAGAAATGCGCACACAACAAAGGAAGTGCAAAAATAATTTTTAATTCATAATATACGAGTAGATTGTAAGCTGATGAGTTCGTCGTCAGTCGCTGCAATTTTTTTACACGGCGAGCAACTAGACTGTTCTAAAATTAATGATGAAACTCTGATGTTCTCTCTATTCAGGAAAGGAACGCTGTTATTTTCTTAACATTTCTTAAAAAGAAAGGAAAGAAAAAGTTTTTTAATAATTCATGTTCCTGGAAATTTACAGTATAGCTGTTTCATGGGCAAGAAAGAGTATAAAGCCGTCATTTTAATATGAGTAACTCTGATGAAACCTCGTTTCGCTGGTTTTCTCGGTGTTCCCATGAAAAAAGAAATTAGAAAAAAAACATAATAAACGTGTTCTTTTTCTTGCACGCATGTTTTCTAAAGTGCATTTAAACGCGTTTAGTATGACACGTTTGAATACGTTCTTTTTTATTGACAACGCAAAAGCGGATTTAGAACGCATTCTTTAGAAGACGCATTTTTCTTTGGCTGAAACGGGTTATTTTTGTCTTGAACGCGTTGTACATATTTTTGTGGCGGTGATGAGCGGATTCCGAGGTTGGACGCTTGGTGTGACTTACCTAAAACAGTAGTGTCATAATTACGTGAAGAATAACAGTGATGTTATGCCTATATATAGTGAATGGAAGACGATATTTTGAATTTATTCGATGTTTTTCTGGAATTTTGGCATGCTTTTCAATGGGTTTTCCATATCAATGATGGTATTTCTCTACAACTCATTTCGCAGTATTTTCTTGGAGTTGAATTCTTGTGATAATTATTTTGAATTAAAACACAAGTCAGTTTAAAATTAAAAAAGAATAAAAATGATGAGAACTCACATTTTAGATAGATTAAAGTTTTTGTTATATTAAAAGGTTGAATTTATTATAATTTTATTTCTTTAACAATTTTCGGATCTGATAGATTATTCTATATTTCAATTTACCACCCCTAGTGCTTTCAAGTAATAGATTATGATGTTTTTAGTGTTTTTTGTTTTCGACTATGTGGATATTCTGATTTTTGATGCGATCGAAATAATTAGCAACCGTTTTATTTGGATTTTCACTCGATGAAATATCGGCGAAAAATCATAATTGGTTTACGTATATAAATATTTAAGAAGCGATAAGGGAACGAGCAGAAGAGAAGACCATTTTATAAACATTGAATAATGAAAAACAATAAATGAGCAAATACAGCATGTTCAATGTTTTAAACAATATTTCTGTTTAAAATCTCAAAGTCGGTAGACAAATAAAAACTTTTTCTGAAGACTCAGAAATGAAGTCAAAACTAAAACACTAGTTTTGTTTTATTTAACCATTAGAGATAATCTGACATAGATAATTTTCAGCGTTCTTCCTTTTATATACGGTTAATAGAAAACTATCCCGGTGTAAAAAATTTCGTTTTTTTTTCCTAAATCTTTTTTAACCACAGCAATATTTGGTTTTCCTTGCTTTTTTGATAATATTAAATATGGTACTATTGGTTTTGACATTCATACTGATGCAAGTTATGTTATTTGAAAACTTCTTATATAAAACAAATGAAAACAATTTCAGTTTTATTCAATATCGTAAGAACCATAGCTCCGCGTGGGATGGGATGGGACGCAAAAAATCATCCGATGGGACAACTTATTGAAATCTGTCCTATGGGATAAGAAAACTAAAAAAAAGTTCCCCGACCATGGGACGTCTGAAATGTCAAATATTTTTTAAGATGTCAAATTTATTTGATTATCATCGATCAACTGAGACTACGAATTATAATATTGCTTCATGTCACATTTCATGATTTTATAAAAATGAAGCTCAGAGTTTGAATTTCTGTTCTTTTTGCATATTACAATAATGACATCATCCTGATTACAAAAACAGTATCTTACAAAACAGAGAAAAGAAGTAGTCAATGAGAAAGGAAAATATTTCATCAAATAAAAAAGCAACTGGAAATAAATAAATAAAACTAAAAAGTTTCGGTCTTAAATCATTGTACAAGTTTCATATTTTCCATGGAACGAATTATTCGAAGACATTTCACCAGTTATAAGCCACAATATCTAAATCAATTGTTACTGCTGCAATAGATCAAATTTTCATTTTTTTCTCTATGCGTAGGTTCATTATTATTTTTTGTTGTACATTGAATCGAAATGGCTGCACCACTTGACCATGTATAGTTTGTCTTTTCAACTATTTTTCTAAAGCAGTCAGGTACAACATCTATATTGAAAGGACTATACCGTTTTTAGTAAAAAGAATAGATTCATATAATATTTCTTCGTTCCACGGGACGATGCGATGGGACGAAGAAATTTTTGTCCCATGAGATGGGACGACTCTCAAAACATTTCCGTCCCATCCCATCCCATGAAATTCAAATTGAAAAAGCTGCATCCCATGGGAAGGATTGGATGGGACTGTCCCATCACACGCGGAGCTCTGCTCCATATACGTGTTCGTTTTATGACAAAATTTTACGAGAATCATATATAGATGCATGGGTGTGGGTGTGGGTGTGGGTGTGGGTGTGGGTGTGGGTATGGGTGTGGATACAATTTCGTCACAGTTGCAGCCATACCCACACCCACACCCACACCCTCACATCCAATGGGTTAGATAACTGATGAGCTTCTCTTCCTTCTCCATTTCCACCGGCAACCACTTGACCACTCGTTTCACCCGATTTCCATTTCATAATGCGATGATTCGACTGATCCGCGACATAGACAGTTTGATCATCATCAACATACAAGCCGAATGGTAAATAGAGTTGATTAGTTGCATTTCCATGTCCATTTCCTCCTGCCACAGTGATTCCATTTTGTTTCCAACGAACCTTCGGATGAATGTCGATTGATGGGGCACGGAGTGGTTTTGCTAGAAGATAGATATGAAAAGAGATATAGATGGTGGGGAGCGGTTGATGAGATATTCGGGGGTATTTCTATGGTTGTTAGAGGGGTTTCAGAGGATGGGGGTTATTTTCGGTGTATGGGGTGTTTTGACCACGGGGAACTGGGGTAATAGGGTTTAAGGCACGGGGATTTAGGAAATTGAGGATTTGGGAGTGCGTTGTGTGGCCGATCAGGGTTTCGGCAGCGAGGATTTGGGTCGATGGGGTATTTTTTTGCTTCACCCTTTGGCCGATAGCGATTTTTTCGGGATGTGCCGGTTTGGCTGATACGGTGGTTTAGGCTGCGCCGGTTTTGGCTGATGGCGCGTATTTGGGCTGCGCGGGTTTGGTTGATACGGTTTTTGGGCTGCACCGTTGTGGCTTATGAGCCGTTTTCGACCAAGGCAGTTTTTTGGGCTGCGCCGTTTTGGCCAATGGGGTTTTTTGGGCTGCGCGGGTTTGGCCAATGCGGTGGTTTGGGCGGCACCGGTTCGGGGAATCGGGTTTTTGGCTCGGCACATTTGTGCAATGCCAGTTTTTCGGCATGGCGCGTTCGGCTAATCGTGTGCTTTTGACCTGCGATTTCCGCCAGTGTGCTTTTCGGGCCGCGCGATATCCTCCAAAGGGGGTTTTTGAGCCTCAGTTTTTTTGGGTTATGATATGTTTTTAGGGTGTGCTCGCTTTTAACTGTTGGGGGTTTTAGACGGGCGCGGTTTCCGTCTATGAAGTTTCTTCTACGTTGCGAGCTATCGGCCAATCACTCTTTTTTGGGGTCCCGTGTGTTTCTGGCTTATCCAATTTTTGGGGGCCGCATTTTCTCGACATGTCAGGTTTCTTTCGGAGCCGTCGGTTTTCGCCAATCAGAACTTTAGGGTGTGGGTGTGGGTGTGGGTGTGGGTGTCGGTTGAAGGTACGGCGTGGTGTGTGCGTATGGCTGCAACTGTGACGAAATTGAATCAAAACACACACCCACACCCACACCCACACCCACACCCTCACACCCACACCCACACCACACCCA
>OENT01003223.1:0-13950 GCA_900239685.1 Rotaria macrura | reverse complement strand
TTGGATACTTTGTGTTTTTTTGGTTGAGTACCCATGGAACAGCCCAGATAAGAACAACCGGAAATGAAAACTATTAAAATATTTATCTATTCCTGTGCACAGATTTTCATGAAATCTATTACAATATATATCATTCCGTTCTTCTTCCTTAGCTCTGTTATTCCCTACCGATTCAAAAAGAACATAGAAAAACTAAGTTTGGAAAGATACATTTTCTTTGGCCTCACGAAAACATCAGTTTTCTGCGTTTAATCATACGACTGTTATAGGTAGAGTTAATCTAACTACACCATTCGATAGAGCTGGTCGAATTTTAGTTCATACAAGAATGAAACTTTTTAAAAATTCTCCAGAGAGTATGGCTAATGAAAATAGTCGCATAGGGTGCTAACTTCACCTGTGTAGAAAATATATGAATATCTTCATTGCTAATTACGGCATTCGCTGACTCGTCACTTTGATTTTTTTTCGTATCTATAAACTAATTTAAACTAAATCGAATTAGCTAAGAACCGAACCGTGCCCATCTCTGAATGCAATGCTTGACTATTTTCGGGACCATCTGTTATCTTTTCTGATGTACGCCAAGCTTGTTAGCCGCGTTCTTCAATGATTCTTTAATAAGCCTATCACAGTCTGTGATGTTTCTTCTATTTGTCTGTCATGCTTTGTGATGCTTCTAGAGTCCACCTGTCACAGTCTGTGTGGAAGGGAGGGAGGGATGGGCAACAATTTCATCGGAGAGAAAAATGATCATTACTAGCGAAAAAATGCTTCCCAGGTCAAAAATGCTGCTCCAACATACAACATTTAAAACATATCACTCAAAATCGAGAGACAAACTCCCTGCTACCAAGACCACCCGTTTCAACAGGGAAACAATGAATTGAAGCGAAAAAATGCTTCACTTTTTTGAAAAAAAACTCGAATCAGTGGGAATAATGCTAAATACAATGGAATAATGCTTTTCATCAGATAGGTTACTATACATGTTCGGCAGCGGAAAAATGAAATTCAATGGGAAAAATGATAATGTTCAGCGGAAAAGTGGTCCACTTCTTTGGAAAAATGCTCGAATCAGTGGGAATAATGCTAAATACAATGGAATAATGCTTTTCATCAGATAGGTTACTATACATGTTCGGCAGCGGAAAAATGACGTTCAGGTGAAAAATGCATAAAAAAATGAACGCACTGAAACAACAGAAAAGATTTGAACCCGTACAACGAATTGTCATTCCCCCTAATATATTCATATTGCTTAGCTGGAAAGTAGAAATTTTTGTGGGATAAATGCGTTGGAAAAATGAAATATCACTATTATTATCGAAGAAAAATTTATTCGAAAAGAATATTAATGTGTCTGAATATCGAGGGAAGGGTGTTTTATAATTTTAGTGGCGTTTGTGGTACGAAACACATCACGCGTAAGTTCATATATGAGGAAATTATCAAATGATGCGAAGGGGAATATTCTTACTCATAGTAATGTAGTTTTCCTAGGTTGAATTTTGTTTTGTTTAATAGCATAATATTTTTTGCTGAGTCTTGGCCGTGTTTTTGAAGAACTTGCATTGGTTTCGTTTTGATCTACCGTGTGCGAGTGTTTCATGTATCACGTTTGTGTAGAAGACAATTGGTTTCGCGGTCAATAATATCTTTTATTGACTTCAAAGAAAATAGAAACAACGAGGGAAAAATTTAAAGAAACGAACGAGGCTTATAGCTGTAACTGACTTTTCGAAGAAAGACATACCTATATATATATATATACATAAATAGTTAGGAATGTATAACTATATATCAAGATGAGTCACGCAACTAAGTCCTAACAGAAAGAAAACAGAAAGATGTATTACAATTTAAATGTGATCACTACATTATAGAATGTGTTTTATTTTATTTGATATTATGTTTTCTTTCTAGGAGCGCTGTTTCATGCCTCCAAGCTATTTTCCTATTTATCTTGATAATTTCTTCAATTATTTTCATTTTATTCTANACAAGAAAGTTGATTATACATGCGCGGTGCACACGTGGACATATATTTAGATAGTTTATCGTCCTGTATACACAGAAAGGAAAGAAAATTCATTTTTGACCTGAACGACATTTTTCCGCTAGAAATGATCATTTATCTCACCGATCGATTTTTTGCCCACTGCTGGTGCATAGATAAGAAGTTGCATACTTTTTGAATATGAGTGAATTGCAAATTAATTGTACCGTTTTAAGGAAAAAATGAATGAAAAAGATTTCTGATTTCAAACTTTATAAGTAGCGTTTTTAACTGTACTATATGAGAAGAGAAAACGATTAATTTTTCCAACTAACACTTTACGTATGGCTCTTATGTACGAAAATAATTGAAAATCTATGAGCACGTTCCAATGTTACTGTATAGCAGTTATGTGAAAAACTTATTTCAAGGTAGAAGTTTTACAGAGTTCGTTAAAACTACTCTATTTTATATACACTGTAGATTTTAAATAATTTCTACTTTCTAGAAAATCGATTTGAAAAATCGTACAAGATTCTTTGAGCTTTATAATTTGTTCTGCGAATTTCAAATGTTTAGGAAGTGTTTGATTTTCTATTTGACACTTAGGCGACGAAGCCCGTTAATTAAAGGTTTCGAAATTTTTCCAGAGAAAAAAGCCATTCATCGCATTTAAACGAAGATTTTTATATGTTTTGTATTCCGACATACGTGATACTACCAATGGCGTTCTTTACAATTTATAATGATATTTGGTTCACTATCTTTAAGGGATATAGTGGGAAATCCATCGTAAGGATCTATTGTTAGTTCACCTGCAACCAACTATTTTATGCATCTAGAATATTCTGTATGCGTACTATAAATATAAGATACGTTTAAAGTATTGATGACATAAAGTGTGCGAAAAAATCATGTCATAACAGAAATTAGAACAACTTGTATCGTTGTAAACCAGTATGATACATGAAATTCACGTGTTTTGCTTCTTTCGAAATATTTTCTTGAATTATTATGACATCTAACAGTGGAACAGATTTATGTGACCGAAAATTTCACAAATATTGAATCTGATGTTGTTAGCTCTACATATGTATAAAACGAAAGAGACAAGCAGTGCCACTGTTGTCATGTGACAGAACGATGAAAAAGTGACCCTGGCAGGAATCGAACCCCATACATCCAGTATGCAGGCAGCTGTCCAAGCCAATTAGACAAGAATGCGCATCTCAATCATCTTTTAGCTTTACTGTGGTTCAACACTGAAGCTAACAGATAATGAGTCGGATAATGATTCAGTTAGTAACTCCTGCAAAGGATCGGGTAGGGGCGAAGAAGAAGAACAGCATATGGAAGAATCTTTGAACGAAAAACGATGGAGAGTAGATCGATTCAAACCAAAACAATTTCTGTTTGACTCAAGTAAATCTGGTGTTAGCACAAATGTCAAACAAATTGATGGAAATTCTGCATTAGAGTACTTTCATTTGATATTTGACGATTACTTAATGAAAATAATCGTTGAAGAGACAAATATATATTATTTGTATCAAATGAAAAATGAAAAACTTCCTCGAAGCTACCATGAAACAATCTGTCCTACTGTACGCGACACGTACAATCTTTTTGCAGTATATGCTTATGGTTCATACCAAAAAGGGTCGAATAAAAAAGACTTGTCTACTGAGCCATTGATCTCAACACATATGTTTCGAGGCATCTTAAGTAGAGACAGATTTCATTTACTAGTAAAATTTTTTCGCTTCAGTGATAATAAAATTCAAACGACTAATGATAAACTATATAAAACTAAGCCAATAAATACTTATTTACGTTAGAGATTCTGAAAAATTTTCGTTCCTTATCAAAATTTATGTCTAGATGAAAGTTTAATGTTACGGAGAGGTCGACTTTGTTTCAAAAAATATATACCAACAAAAAGAAGCAGTGTGCAATCAAAATATGTTTTGTGTGATATTAATACGAGAATGATTTTAGATTTCATTATCTACATTGGAGCCACTACTGAAATTGAAAACTTTTGTGTGAAATTGGCTGGTGCCTGTGGAATTGTAACACAAGATCGAGTAGGTTTGCCTAAATTTTTTAAAGATAAAATTGGAAAGGACAACAAGTTTATCAAAACACAGACAATATGCTAGGCCTAAAATGGCCCGACAATAGAGAAGTTTTGATGTTGTCCACTACTCATGAACCCAGAATGGAGTTTACACGAAAAAACTATCCAAAAACTGGAGTACCAATGCGAAAACCAATGACAATAATTAATTATAATTCTAAAACGGGAGCAGTTGAAAAAGCTGATTTGGGCAGTGTAGGATCAGCGCTCTCGTCTGAGAAGGGTTTACAATTGGAAATAGATAGAGAAAGTTCCGAAAATCGTGATTGTGCTATCAACAGATAATCAAACTTGTTCTAAACTACGAGAGGAGTGATATAAACCCCGATTTTTCTCTTCACACATGTTGAAATAAAATCCTGTCGACGAATTTCATCCAAAACATATCGTTCTTTGACGTTTTTACATTTCATTCTTGTCTGAAAAAACAGTCGGAAGTTTTTATGAGATTATATTGTAAGAATAAAACTAATAGACTGGAAAGATAAGACAGATTTTATGGTACTCACGTATCAGAAAAAAACCAGTCTTATCTTCACAGATTTAAATGGCAAGTTATGAAACTTTCTTCTGAACAAATTTAAAAGAATATGAAATTCGGTAACTAGCGATATTTTAAGCTCTTTTTTTTATTAAGGAAAAGTGGATCAGAAGCGACAAGGTATTCCGCACAGTTTATTAGCATTTCAAAAACTTCTGAATGCAATATTCATTTGAACTCTTCGCTCTTTCACATAAAAATGATTTACTCTTGGTTGTTCTACAACAGATTAAAGTTGTTTGAAATTCCTTAACGGTTACTATTTTTGGGATAACTCTGTTACAATCGAAGAGAAATAGATGACATTTTTACCGTTGATAGATCTAAATAACCTCTACTTCAGATAAAAATTTCCAAAATTTGCTTATATTACAAAGAAGTTACAAAGACTGGAATCTTAAAAACTGAAATTCCGTAACGCTTGGCCGTGCCGATATGCAAATTAGTTTTGTCGAATGTGAAAGAAAGTCTGTAAGATGGTATAAAAAATTATTTTTTCATCTGCTTGATGAATCAGTCTTCAACTCATATTTACTTTACAAAATGAAAACTAGAAAGAAACTACAATCTATAGACTTTCGTTTACAACTTATACGTGAAATTCTACAAGTTAATAGTACCCCAAAACCTACGACAGGTCGGCATAAGCTAGGCTGTAACCCAACTAGATTTACCGCTCGACACATTCCTTCTCGGGTACCTCAAACAGCATGCAGATGAAATCCTCAGGAAATTTGTGTAGTATGCGTACACACTAGTAGAAGACTTGAACAGAGAACAGATTCACGGCACATGTGTAAAGATTGCAATGTAGGTCTTTGTATGATTGGTTGCTTTGAGAAATATCATACTTCATTACATTCTTTTTGTTATATCTCCTTTCCTCATTTTATAGTCGTATTTGTGTTAAAGATTTCGAGATTTCTCTTGTCCATATAAGAACATTAACTTTTCAATCAAGACTAATAGAAACAGTTATGATTTGTGATAATATTCAAGCGATAATAAATTTACACAATAAAATTTCGTTTTTGTTTATTTAAAAAAAACGCCACTGCCAACGTGTTCAGATGTATTTATGAAGTTGGTACCAATTTTGGTAGCTCTCACCACTCATTCAAAATGTATAAGCAGTCAAGCCGGATTTCAGCGATGGAAGGTTTCACTAGTGTAAGACACTCGGAACAAAATCTTTGAATCTTTATACTGAAATCGATTTTCTTTTTAAAACCACCGAAAATCAACTGTTAGCCTGTATCGGTCATGTCCATGAATTTTCTTCATTTTGTGGTATAGGTGTAATCCCATAACTAAAACCCGCAAATCGATTTTTTCATATAAGTGGTGTTATTTTAGTAGATTTTTAGTACTACTGTATCAGCTTATTCATGCTACACATATCCCAACTCGTCCGAAACAAGATGAAACCAAAAATGAGGCAATACTAAAAAAAGGGTAACCTATTTTCGGACGAATTTTTCTCCTGATAACATGAAAGAGTAGGGACCGTTTTTCTTTCTTATTATTTATAAATATATAATATGACTGCGCACAGATCTAAAGTACACTGCGGGCGAAAACTGATTCAAAGATAGAAAAATATATTCTTAAGGGTATTACAGGATCGAAGGCTAAGGTTCAAATACCACACAGAAAACAGAAATTTTGCGGGTGTGGGATGAGACTTGATGCTATTTTCATCATATCTCATACCCTCACACCCAGACCCATAGGGTGTGGGTTCATCGATACGATATCCACACCCACACTGTGTGAATATTAAAGAAATTTTTTTTATTCTGTTTGTTGGGTATAATGTGATCATCACTTGCAATCCATTTTCTGGAATACTTTCAACAGATGCAACTGAAGACTCAGAATTTGAGAAAATTGATGGTTTCAATGAAATCCGAACATTTGAAGTAAAAAATTTGGATATTCTAGTTGTTGCAGAAGTTGATGCTGATGAGGAAGATAATGATGGTATCATGGAAAATTAATTCAGAACTGTATTGTTCGATTTATCGTCACGGAGTCGTTTAGTTCGATTAGTTGATTTTGAGAATGCGTGAGCGTTTATTTGTTTCATCAATCTTTCATTAACATAGCGAGAAATCCTGTAACTTCTGAAAAAGAGCGAATTAAAAAATTATATTGTAAAATGATTATATTATTACAAGAAAATACTTTAAAAATGATGTCAGACGCTGATCAGCCTCAGTAGAAAGCCTTGCTGAGGCTGAACATAAAACAATTCGTTTGCTGTTCTTCCCAATTTGTCCAATGGGTGTTAGTGTGGGTGTTTGTTAGCGTCCCATATGAATTTCATGGAAGCTTAACAGTGATTAGGATTCGCCTTCTAGTCGAATTCGCTTAGAACAACTGCCAGGATAGCAGAAGGTATGGGTTCGATTTCCATGAAAGTCACATTTTTCATCGTTCTGTCACATAAGATCACTAACACTGCTTTGTCCCTTTCGTTCTATGCATCTGATCGATAACAGTGTTGGTGTGGATGTGGGTGCCGTAGTCTCAATCCTAATCATGTCTCAAATCCTAACAATTCGTTTTGCCAGGATTCTTTAAGGTTAAGCAGGATTCAGTTTAGGATGTACTCATGATCCTGGTCTGATCTATTTCTGAACAGAAAATCCAGCATCCTACCAGTATTGATTCTTGATCCTTCTGAGGATCCTGAAAGGATTACCGAAGAGGATTCAGGCAAGGTTTTAATAGGTTTCCACCAGGATATAAACCAAATCTTCATCTCGGGTCCTATCAGGTTTAGAGATTCATTTGGGGAGGATCTTAGCAAGATAATGGCAAGATCAGTAATATTCATAGACTGACTAATTCTGCCAACTTTCCATGAAGATCCTGCTCGGAACTGTTCATGGATGAGCATTTCCATAGCTTGCAAGACGATACCAATCCTAATCGCGATTTTGACAAGAAATCATAAAGATTCCGTTAGGAACTTTGCAACTCACTGTTCATGCTACTGAACGCTGTTCATTCCGAAGAATACTTCCTGTGTCATAAGTGTAATGATTCCTCCCAAGATAGATTCAGGATTTCTTGAAGTTCCTGCTCAGATATTTTTGTGAACTGAGAATTCAGGATGCTAACAGGATTTACCCTTGCTTATTTTCAGGATCCTGACAAGAATTATAGAAAGATTTCGTTCAAGATCTAGTCAGGTTTTACTGAAGATCTGTTCAAGATCCTGTCGCGATTTCGATGCATTTTTTTATCTTGATCTTTTCTATGTCTTTTCAGGATTCTACAAGGATCTGTTCAAGAATAAGTGATTTGAATCGTGACAAAGTAGGGCAAGGATCTAGTTCAAATCATCACAGGTTTGCGTTTGGAGTCTATTCTCGATGAAATATTCAGGATCCTACCAAGATTAAAAGCTGACCCTGTTCAGAATCCTGAAAAGATGGTATGAAAAGATTTCATTAAGACTGTATTGCCCTCTTAACGCAGGATCGGTCCAATAACTTTTCATTAAAAATCGCTAGAGGAATTCAAGATCAAAATTGAATAAGGTTTCTACAAAGTGGATGATTTTTCAAAATTTACTGTGTGTTCATTCTATTCGTGATCAAATTGTTAATTGGTAGGAATCTATCATGAATTTTATCCTGATCATGATTTTTATTTGTGCAAAAGCAAATAAAGAGATTATGTCAAATTTTTTAAAGTTTCTTCGAAATCTTTTCAGAATATATATTGTTCATCGAAATCGATGTGATATTCACGATATGAAATAATACTTGGAAAATTACTAAATTACGAAATTCACATCTGTTGGATGATTGTACTGAGATCTGAAATAAATTATTTTGTTTTAAGTAAAAACTGTTGTGCATTCCATTTATTTGCGAAGAAAGGTTGAGAAAATAATTATTAAATCGAATTGAGATCAAGCACGACAGAGTTGCGTTTTTTCAGCTGAAATGAATATTTAAAATGAAATACTTTGTTGGTAATTTTTTCTTAAATCATTATAACGATAAAAACCTCAGATACAAGTTAAGATTTATGCTAGAAACGACGATATAGACGGTTGAAACTATATCTAATAACATGGCACACCTAGCCTGGCAAGCTGATCGGTATGTAAACTGAAGGTCTAGAGATCAATGCTCCATATGTTCATTTCTTTTCTGCTCTGTTTTAATAATTCTGCAAAGATCATGTAAACAAATCTGATCAAAGCCTAAAGGAAACCTTGATAAATCCTGCCAAGATCTTGCTAAGAAAACAATAATACTCCAAAGCATATCTACTTAGATTCTGGTAGATTTAGTCAGAATTTTTTCATCGGGAATCATTGATATCCTGGGCAGTTCCTTCTAAGATCTTGCTTGAATCCTCTGCAAATCTTGAACAATTCGTGACTTTGTGTTTCTTTCGGAATTTATTGATCTCCTGAGCGGATCTTAGTTCGAAATTAGTGATAAAACTGCAGGTATCGTCATTGAATCCTGTTTCCATCCTGTCAGGATCTTGAAATTCCGTGACCACAAGCTTTCTTCCGGATTTTATCGGTTCCTCAGAGAAAAATTAAGAATCCTTACAGGATTCTGGAAGGATCTGTCAAAGAATTGGAACGGAAACATCAAAGATTCTCACCAGCGGGTGGGTATGGATGTAAAAAAAGAGACATCCACGCCCACAGGCACGTCATAGGAAAATGTATTTCCTTAAAAATTCGAAAATCTATGGCTCAATAAATTAAAACCTAGCACTATGTAATCGTTGCGATTCAGGGCGTGGAAGCGAGCGTGAATGTCTTTCTTTCTACACTCAAACCATAGATTCCTTTGGGTTTGTCTTCTTTCGACATTAAATATTCAGTTCAATAGGTTAAATTGGTTCGGAATTGATGTAAGGAATTTTTCCAGTGTTGAGAAATGTAATTAAACCGAACTAAAGACACTAAGCCACCTGATTATTAGCTATCTTAGCAGTAGTAGAAACGCGTCGATGGAGCTTCTGTCCCACGCACACCCACGAATCTATTCTACAATTTCTAAACAATCTTCAGTATACAGTAATGGAAGTGTCATTTTAGGTATTTTCTGATCACATTTCCGTGTCAACCTACAAAATACCCGGTTCATTTGCACATAGTTTGGTAGCACCCAGTGTGTGTTTTACGACAGCAAGAGCTTGATCTGGGCGGGACCTATTTCCTCAGGAATTCAGCTTTCCCAAAATCGTGGTTTCCGTTTAAAACGGGAAAATTTTGAATGGCCTTCAAAAGGACACGAATCCACTAGGGGGCTGAATTTTTCAACACAATGAGTACTCGGCCAAGTCGTTTAACGACTAAAATTCTAGATCTCTAGCATGATCTAATCACATGCACATGGTATAAAGGCTAACTAACATAATCTGCTTGAAGCCCATAAAAATGACCACGGAGGAAAGCCGTTTCTAGATGTTCCAGACAAATCTCTCCATGAGGTTGTAGAACTCACATAGTTCTTCCAGCTTATCAATCTCAGCCTTCTAGGAGCACGGTTTCTTGGGAGAAAACCCCACCTAAAAATCACTATTTTCATCAAAATCCCGGTTTTCTGAGAATCGTACGAGACGAAAAGAAATACGTATCAAGATTAAATTTTCATGAGAAATGCATCGGTATGCATTCTAGCTCTAGTAAAAATTTAAAGTCTTCGTGTTATTTCTATCACGAGTTATGAAGCACCAAAGGTTCCCAAAATGTGTAGTTTTTGTCATATTGGACTAACCATTGCTAATGAATGATTGAACGTTTTGAGCTGATATAGGTCTATGCCCATAGCGAATTTGACCTCAATTGCGCAAGCCATTCTTGAAATATGTCTCTGCCAAAGTCCCATTGAAGAAGTGCTGATTTTTAGACCTTTTCATAAAACAGGCATAAAAAATCAACGGATTAATATTTTTCAAAACGGCTTGCGCAGATGTTCATGAAAATCTTTCGTCTATAAGAATACATTAGTTTGAGCAAAATCTGAAGATATCGTTTGAGGTGCTTGTCTATGATAGCTGTCCTGACTTACGTGGACTGCCTTATGTTCAAAGAAATCTTTACATTCAATTTTACCTTATGAAGAAGGATGGTATTACCATTTGGAACGTCAAAAAAAATTTAAAAGAGTAAACGAAAATGAAAAAGGAAGATAATATACACTTATTCAAAACTCTTAGAGAAGATATCGATTCCTCGACCTCAGAGACTTTAAAAGAAGCTTCTTTCAGCTGGTTCTACGAATGCAGCTGCACAAATGCACGCTTTTTCTCCTATGAGTCTTTCTAGGGTCTGTATGTGCTAGATAGATATTTCCTCCATACGGTCGAGTATAAAGAATCGAAAAAGAAAAGAAAAACCGAGAGAGAGAGCCACTTGTTTATATATATATTAGTTTTAATTTTGTTAGCTAACTGAAAGAAGAAGAAAGTATCCTTTACAGTGTCATAAATTTTAATAAACTGATAAAATAAGAGAAGACTATAATATTCTCGACATATCAGACTTAACTCTTTTGAATGATTATCACTGCCGAAATAGCGAAGAAATATTATACTCTATTAAAAGTGTGAGTGACTGAAGACATCACCATATTTAAAATAGATCGATTTCTATCTACTCTCTAAAAAATAACCGTTTCCCAGAAAACCAACGCAAAAAGGTTTGCGAGGCTCGGAAACCCTTTTCTTACTCTCGGGAACTGTTTCAAGGGTTTCCGAAAGCTCTGAAACCCATTTTTACCATCAGAAACTCTTAAAAGGTTTCCGATAGTAACAAACTCGTAAACCGAAAATGGTTTACGAGCCTCGCATACCCTTCCAAGCGTTTCCGAGCTTCGGGAACCTTTTTCGGTTTACGAGTTTGTTACTATCGGAAACCTTTTAAGAGTTTCTGATGGTAAAAAATGGGTTTCCGAAAGCTCGGAAACCCTTAAAACAGTTCCCGAGAGTAAGAAAAGGGTTTCCGAGCCTCGCAAACCTTTTTGCGTTGGTTTTCTGGGAAACGGTTATTTTTTAGAGAGTAGTTCTTTATTCACAAACAGGCATTATAGATTGTAAAATAAAATTAAGTTTTAGAAAAATCTGTGTGGCATTTAAAAAGTAATTGAATTTGAAGAGTAGACGCTTGAGTTCACTTCTAAAGTGCATTATCAGATGAAAATAATTAGTTTCAGAACGTTTTGCTACTATACAGACGCAAGCTGTGCGGAAAGTCATCTAACAAAAAGGAAAATTAAATATCTCCGTCAAATAAGAATCAAATGAGCTAGTTATTTTTCTGATGATTGATGAGAGCTTCAGGTTTGCATTTTAAAATAAATAGCATACTGAAATAGTTGAAATCTAGCATTATTTACGTTTATATAGAATTTATCCGCTTCTCGAATAACCTCCAACAATAGTATAGGCAACGGCAAAATCCCATGCTTACCCAAGAGCTTTTCAGCATATTTCATTTCTAATTTCCCCAAACAAGGACAGCGCTTGGATCAAAACTATGAAAAACGTCGAACTACTTAGGGGATTTATCAACGATTCAACGCTTTCTAGTTTCTCAATCTACGGAATCAGATTTTTCGAAAAGATTTTGAAATATTTTCTGATTTCTGATGGTTGACTGTTGATGGAACTACCGGATAAAAATTTTACTGTCGGTAGCCACGTTTCTCGGGACTTTCTGTGTAAGATTATCGGAAATGCTAAGTAGGATATAGTGAAGACCCAAAAATTTCACATAAATTATTTAATTAATCAGGTAGATTTTAAAATATGAAGAAGTCAAATCAGATTACAGGAACAAAAAATCAACTGTTTATCTCTTGCAGAAACTGTATGATTTTTCTTTTAAGTGAAACGAAGTAGTTTTAGACGATGCTACTTCAACTTTTACGCATAAACATAAACTTGAAGCGTTTTTATATCATTCGAGAAAAAACTAACTCGTTCAACTGAAATACACCGAAGTAGTTTAATTTTCTTTTTTTAATGACTTTCTAAACAGATGTTTATCTTAGTAATTCATGACATTGCTAATATTTCAAGGGAAGTATAATTTCCTTTACACTAAAAAAAACAGCTATATCTATGTAAAAATTGAACTGTGAAAGATCACAATTGTATGAAATGGTATTTTTCAAGAATTGATTCATCAACCCACTGTTTTTTTTATTAACGTCATCTATCAATATTATTGGCCTTGAGCTCTATTCACTGCTTTTTCCAGTTTCTTTTGATGAAGAACCATCTCAATTCTAGTTGTAATTAGAAACCTAAACCAAAATCAGATCCTGGCAAATATAATAATTCCTCCATTGACTAATCTTTTTGTGAAACACGATCGGAAAGAAGTGCTGAAGTGTTAAGGGTAGAAAACTTAGATCCACCTCCGCCCCCTCCTGTTAGGCAGATTTCAAGGTATTATCGAATTAATGGAGAACTCACATCTTCTTCGAGTATATGCAGAGCAGCTTCTTGTTGAAATTTCATATTGATAAGTAAGGAATGATGACGTTACATTTGCTAGTATAAAGAAGGCAAGATCAAAGGGATTACGCTAGAAATTTTCTAATACATTTCGTTTCTTTTTGTCATCTCAAAAATTAGTATTCTTTTACAAGGGAGGATCTCCTATATGATAAAAATTTCATTTAAATCTATGTTAAACTAGTTGCAAGTTTTGTTATCCAATAACATTTTCTATAGATACTACGGAGGAAACTAAGCTTCTTAGATTTTCATGTTACACAATATATTTTTCTAAAAGAACTCACAATGTGATCATCAGAAAACTTTCCAGAAAAATCTGAAACTCATGACTATATGAACTTTTACCTGTTCTTCGAAGCAGTAACAACCATGAATCTCAATCTACAGTACTTGCTATTTAAAAGTATTCCAAATATATTGATTCTTCTTCTATTTTGACATGGAAAATAATAAGTTTCTCTATCGTGCTTTCTTATGGATTCTCTAACTCTTTGTTGGAGACAGAAATTTTTTTATTTACAACTAAGATTGATGATAATTTTCTGTTTTTCATGTTGATGATCCTCTATAAGATTTTCCCAGTTCAACTTGAATAAATCTTATATCTTTCGTCGTTGTCTCATCACTTTATCATTAAAAGAGTGTCCGGTAATATGATCGCGAAGCGTAGCTCTCCGAAAACAGTGCTGATCGCACTACACTCTAAAAAAAATAGGTATTCTACCGAACTTTCAAAGGATCTTCCGCCGGGCACAC
>OENT01003221.1:0-13968 GCA_900239685.1 Rotaria macrura | reverse complement strand
CGTTTTTTGAACAATGGTGATAAGATAGGACTTTGCCAAGCGCATACTCGCCGATCCATTTCAATAATCAAATTGAACTTTTTTGCTCTGAATAGTTTATTGTATTCCAAAACTAAGTCACTAGGCATAGTAGAAGCTTTCGCTCTTGAATATTCAATTATTTTCCCATCTATCTCGCCTAATTGAATTTGTTTTTGTTCAGTATCCTTACCAATGAGTTCAGCTTTACTTCTTCGTACACGTTGTATCTTGTTATTTGCTTCAATATGTCTAAATAGGAATGATTGTAAATTGTTCATATCTTTATCAATATTTCGCAACAGTCGATCAATATGAGTAGAAGAATTTCTTGTTTCTTTGTCTTGAATAGCAATATAAATATCATCATATTTTTGTTGAGATGCTTTACTTTCAATTTCTAGATAAACATTATAATCTTCTTCTCGTACTCTAGCATTGTTTGGTAGTTTGGCAGATTTTTCTCCGATTCCAGTGAATTTAAAAAGCTTTTCTCTCAAAGTTACTAAATTCGAATTGAATTCTGGATTATCATGCTCAATTTTACATATGGATAAAAAATTTCGAATTCCATATTGTCGGAGTTGTTCTTCTTGTTCATTGGTCAACCGTCTATAATCTCTCATAATACAGATGATTTGATAATCAATAAAATTAAATGATTGTAACATTTTAAACATAGTATTAGTTTCGTTAAATGATTTACTTTGAAGAAGTATCCAACAATTTTTAATAGGCATCATAGAACAAAATACTTTTAGAAGGTTTTGCTGTTGATGAGCATGATCATGAACATCAAATATGGTGAAACCACAGGAAAACTCTGGCGTAGAAAATATCACATCGATACCTCCATTTACTCTGGCAACTTTATTGGTGATGAACTGCGTATTAAAAATCTTGTTTAGAAGTGCACTTTTACCGATGGAATTCGATCCTAGAGAGATAATTATTGGACAATCAACTGATAAGCAATGCGAGTAGGCTCGAAGAGGCATTTTAAACTTTAAAGCACCATCAACTATCCATTGGTATGCAAATGGTAAAGCAATGCCAAGTTTCTTCAACAAAGAAACAAAGTAGATTTGATGATTTTTATAGCGTTCAATCGTGCATACTAATATAGTTTTATAATCCGTTCCATAAACTGGTAATGTATCATCCCAGAATATTTCTGATGTACAAAGTCCAGATAAATCGATTCCTTTCTTTAACTTATTTATTATAAATGGCATCATTGCGTCGATCAGTGATGTACCATTGCTATTATCTATCTCTTGTTTAATAATATCTTGAAATTTTTGGAAGTCTAAAGCTATTATTTTTTGAAATAATTCTTCAGAATAATTCTCATCACTACTAAGCATTGTCTTTTGAAGAAGTTTGATACTTGTGAATTCCTTATTCTCTACTTTTAGTTTCATAATAATATTCTGAATCTTTTCATTGATGTTAATCGCATCTATTAAAATTGGTAAGTTCTTTCTGATCATTTTGTGCATGATGATTTGTTTAGCGTTATCGATTCCATTGTCAATAAGACATTCAACAAATTGATCATACAGTGCATATTCCAAGTTGTCAAACTTATTATCCGTCCAAATTTTATCTAATTCCAATTTTAATAATTTCTTCATTAGATCTACTTTAATAGTTTCATATTTTTCTGGTGTAGATTCTTCTTTAATTAAACGGAGTCCATTAGGAAAATCCGCGTTCAAGTTCGAAATAATCATATCAATATTGTCTGGATTGAAATTATGGTTTTTCAATATTCTTCTAATAGTACTGTTAAAATCTTGGATCTGGTTTACCACTGATTTTGAGTTCCAAAATTCCTTTAGTTTGTGATTTGATTGAATCTTGCTAATGAGACTCCTAATCTTCTTTGGAGTAATTGCATCCTTTAGGTGTTCCGTAAGAACATCAATAACATTATTTTGATTATCAAATAGCATTGTTGCGAGCGATTCATGATCAACGTCTTTTGTAGAAACACTTTCCGATTCAAACAATGTGATTATTTCACTTCGAAACTCGGTAAAAAAATGATTAGCCGTACCTTGTTTTTTTGCCTTTCGAATCTCTTGAAAATTTTTGTTTTTCCCATAATTATCTTGGAAAGCTTTAAAGTTCTTAGGTGATGAATTGTCTTCAATATTTTCAAGCATGGAGGCCTCCGTGTCTTCATCAAATAAGCCTTGTGCTGTACTGATAAAATCCAAATCATTAGAAAAATTGTATTGTTTCCACAATAATTGCAATTCAGTTTTGAACTGAATAAAGAGATCTCCTTCTTGCGCTTGTCCAATACATACTTTTTTTTCTTTCCAAATGTCTTTTATTTGACCGTCATTAATGAATTTCTCGTGAAAAGATTTGTATTTTTTGGGTGTTAACACGTCTTTAATATTGTCTAATGCCGCTAACTTTTCATTGTATAAATCAATGGTAATTTGATTAATATCTAATTCTTGTAAAGGAACTTCATATTCATTTAAAAGGCCGAGAAGCAAATTTTGAAACTCGTTGAACAGAATTTCATCACTCTTAATCACTGAAATGGAAAAATGAAGCTTCAGAATGAAGCAATTTATGCATGAGTGCGCATAAATAATCTGCGCTCTAAAAATATTATACTATTGAAGCTTTTATAGGTCCCTAGCAACTGTGAAAGTTAAAATAATTCTTCACCTGAATACAAACGTTGGACCTATGCTACAAAAACCTCCTTAAGATCCATCGGACACAAAATGGAACAGTACGAAAAGTACGAAGCCATCCAGACTCGAGACGAAGACGTGATAGTTAGATGTGAAACCTGCATGACTTTGTCTCTAGTCTTGATGATTTCTTATTTTTCATGCTAAACCGTTTTTGCGTCCTACCGACCTTAAAAAGAGTGGTTGTGGTTGTTGGCATGAGTAGTCCCCTAACTCACACTCACATCCACACTAGGAAATTCACCTTGTTTTGACATGACTATTTCTGTGTGATTCAAAGTTGCATAGGTACACCCTGGTATTCAGCATTTCCAGTGCATTTCTAATACATTCTTGATATATATATATATCACACCGATGGCACACATTGCTATATGATGAGGCTCACAGGAAAAAGGTGACCTTATAGTAGCTCGTTTGCTCGATTTGCGTATTTCTTTTTAGGTTAGTGATGACTTTATACCATGATTATTTGAAGAAGTTGTAACAGTATTTAGATCGTTGTTGTCGCTTAGCATGCGCCTTGATTCTGATGGCTCTCTTGTTACTGAGTTCTTTGGAACTGAAAAAGATAAACGGTCGGCATAATTCATAAATTCCGATGTTTTTTCAATTGCATACTAGACTGAATATGCAATGGGGATTCTGTTGCTGCCGATTTGCCATCGATGACCTTCAAAGACACTTTATTGGTTGACTTATGGTCACTTGGCACCTATAAGTAAAGGCAGGTATGAGTGTACGTTTCACGTGCTCCATATTCTTATAAAAAGCACCAAATTTACACCATATAAGAATTTCTAGACATTTTATGTTGCGGACTTTTACAAAGTTGTTCTTCAAGAAGAAGTGGTATTTGTCGTATGCAAATATTGAGACATGCACTAATATAATAAAATCTAATCTCTCCGTCAATATAATGCAAGCCGTTTTTCCTTGTCTATTGAAGAAATCATAAGTTGCTCGCTGATGGCTATGAGTAGTACCAAAATTTTACTGTTGTATGGTAGAGTCTGGTGGTTCGAAGAAAAATGGAACTGAAAGCCGAATCGAAACCGGGGGTTTTCATTTTCTTCTTATTGGAACCGAAATTGGAACTGTGGGGCTCCACTATATGGAAGGTGAAGCGATGGGATCGATATTTAGCCCATTACTGACTAGCATACAAGTAAAAACTGAGAGAGCACTGTCGTTCGACTGGAATGTCATGGAAAATATTTCTTTTTCATGAAGCTGGTTATGAGTTTCTAACTACTAGACTATTTTCAAAATGGACAGAAAACATTTTGTATCACGCGGAAAGGACTGAAAACAATTAATAGTCTCAATGCAGAAGCATAGGGGGTGCAGATACGGGTGTGAATTTGTTTCTTTCATGAAAAACCACACCTAAATCTAAACAAAACAGCATTTCGGTACGAATTTTCTCATAGTAGACGTCTACGTCTGCTGTGAATGATACAGTGCAGTCTGATAGAAATACTATGAGCTGAACCGGATATAACGCAGTCGTTTACGATGTTTTTAATCACCAAACTGTCCCTATTCTTTTGAAGAAAACAAACCATATTTTATTTGCACAAGGGAGATGAAAATTCACCAAGGTTGTTTTAAAGATTTAGCAAGATTCACATCTGCCGATTCCTAATTCTGGAAATCTCTTACTAAACCATTTTTCAAAATATACTCAATAGAAGTTTTCATTTTTATTGATAATATGCTTGGAACGGATAATAGTTCTTACATCCGAATTGAGTGATGCGCCGTCATCAGTTTGTAATGAATCACAAGAAAGATTACTAGGCGGACAAGATTTTTTCTGCGCAATGGCATCGTTCGGACTGTTAGGCTTTTTGTCTGTTGTCTCTTGGAGCCCGCTATGTGGCAGATTTTGTCCGATTCTGAAAACATTCAATTATTACAAATTATGTCACTCGTAATATTTATCACAACCTTTTACATGCATCTTTGAACATAACGCGATGCTTTAAAACTGGAATGACATCTTTCAAAAACGTTTCGTCGAGTCCTTCTTCGTTCATCAAAAGAGCACCATCTATTTCGTTTTCTTAAATTAATAAAATGAAGTAATACTATACCATTTTCACTGTTTAACTGACTTTGAAATATCTCCAGATATTGAGCAAGGCCGCACTCATGCAACCAGTTTCCAACATCATGAATTGACCAATCATGTGGATTGGATTGTGACTGATCTAACAGAGTAAAGTAGTCGAAGTAGTATTCAGTGTTTAATACAATCTCAAAATTATGCTTATGCTTACTTTTCGATGATTGAAGATCCGGGATGGAGTGGGGGCGGCAACTACGGTAGAGCTGTTTAAAGGTTGTAGATTGGTGTGCGTATTGATCGACGTTAAATCACTGCTAGTATAAACTTGATTGGTTGATGAGTCTTCAGATGACATATTCTGGTATTCTAAATCAGTACCATTACGCTTTGTGATAATCAACACTTGAACGCTATAAAAGTGAGCGTAACAACAAGTAACGCGACGCGATCGTCGCTAACCCTCTACTGAAAGAATTTAGACTAGTTCAAAATGTAAGATAATACAGGGAATGGTAGACGGTTTATGCTCACATACACATTGCGAGCAGAAGCATGAGATATGGTCATCTTAGTAGCAACGTTAATGCGTAGATTGATTGAAACAAGTTACTAATTGTGAGCGTTAATGATAATATAATACTGGCTATTGTAGTAGTCGTCTCTAAATGCAAGGCATCCTGCAGGGTTGGCACAAGCAAAGTTTGTTGGCGTTTCGTCAAATCCCCATTTTCTAAGAATTTCATTTGTACGTAATGAAAACCTCAAGAAAAATAGCAATTACGCTACGCGCATGGCCCACGTTAACGCGCTAACTTTATTGTTTACGACTATAAATGATAATAGAAGTAGATATTATTTATGGTTTTGTTCTTGCACAAGCGCGGTTCTATCAAGAAAATAACGCAGTGACCATGTGCCTTACTAATAATCAAAAAAAATAAATTTACAACCCCGAAAGTTTCATTAGTCGACCATTACTAAATGTTCAAAACTCAAATGATAACTGTTTCTAACTTTCAAAATATACTTTTTACAATAGTTCAATTAATAATTCGAAGGACGACCATCATTCTGTGATAACTATGTTAGTACTTATAAACTGGTTGATGAAAATATGAAAAGAAAAATTACAACTGTCATGGATGATAAAAAAAACACTTTGAAATCTTAAAACTTGCATTAGCAAATATTTATATAAATATCCATGACGAATTCGGAATATCTCATGCGACTTATCGATGTTCTAATTCATTTTAGATTTTGCATTGTTTGCGTAAGGCCTCCACGATAATTCCTTCTTATTGCTTTCTACGTACTATTTCATGCAGACATAATCAAATCTTAAAGTTTTAATTGTAGATTTGAAAATTTCAAGAAAGTGATATAATCTCAATGGCCAACTGATTAAATGCATGCGGATCCGCCAGTCTATTAAATGATTGAAGCATTCACTTTCGTTGACTCATTTAGGTACCGAATAATTTATATTGAACAATAATATGTTTATTACTAATCATCATATACCTTTTCAATTTTCCCTTGGAGAATACATCGTTTTCTTTTTGGGCTTTGTTGAATGAATCTAATGTCACTAGGGGTGGCACTTTCCATTTCCTTTTGCTTTCAGAAGGGGAAGGAAAGGAAAGTTTTTGCTTTCCTTATTTTTAGGAAAGGAAAGCTATTGCTTTCCCTCACTTTCCTTTCCGAAAAGAAAGTTGAAAGTTGAAATTTTTCTTTTTGTTAAAAACTTACATGATAAGTATTAACGATGATAGGTGATAAAGCAATCGTCCTAATCCCAGCAACACTTATGGATTTTTGTTTCCTTTCTTTCATTATTTTTCACAAATTTGAAGTCACTTCACTACGATGATTGTCCTATTTGAGCTTCTTCCAGGATTAAAGTAATCTTTTTGATCTTAGCATACTGTGTTCACTGTGGTTAACTCCAGAGTATTTTTCATTCTTTCTGATAACAAGAAAAATATTTTGAGGATTGTTTCACCTTAGTTCTAAAAGATTCATTTTGATTTAATCCAGTAAAAGAAATGGAATACATATAAAACATTTATTTCCTTTCTGTGTGGGTTGTTTCTGATCAGTTCTCAAACAGAATATACTGCCAAAAACGTGATCAGACTTACAAAAAAGACAAAAGATGGGTGTTTTTTGCTAATTCTCAGGAACCACAATTGTTAGTGGCACCTCCATGTTTTATGGTGTTTACCGCTTTGCTGTATTTAAAAGTGTTTTTGGCAGTGTTGTCTGCTCAAGTTTCATACAATTATGAACTTATCAACTCATTTTTGAAGAGTTTAAACAAGCTTTTTTCGAATCATACATGATTCATATAGTATGCAATCAATCTAATTATCCAGTTTCTGAATTCGCCAAGAGAAAAATCTTTAGAGCCAGACAACGGTGACACATGGGGGATTTGTAATGTCGCTTTAAAATAGAATGTGTGTAAGAAATTGAGTAGGTTAGAAATCCAAACAGCTATAAGTTGTGTCTTCCACTATTTGAGAGTGGTCGCTTGGCGATAAGCTATGCACGGTTCAAAAGTTTTCAAGAGTAAGCCCAAGGATTTTGTTTTAGGATGTTCTGAAAATCGCCTTCACAATTAAGAAACTTTCTCGTGCATTCATTGTAAAACTAACACTGTAATAATCGTGACTCATCAAATTCACACCTAAATGAGCTCATGTTGCTAATCAACGCATTCAAGATGCATTCTTATAGCCCACAGATGAGAGAAATCAACTGCCACACCCCAAGATCGATAATTTTTCCATAAATATATAAAATAAAGTTTATTCTACCAAAAAAAGCTTTAATTTCCTTATATCTTGCAGGCAAACATCTCGCGTGTGTAGGCTGACGACTAGATCTTAACCATTTTTGCCCTTTATCACTCATAACTGTCACAGTGAAGGGCAGGAGCAGCCGAAGATCGCCTTCTTTAATAACTTTTCCTGATAGACCTTAAATCTCTGAATAACAAAAGCGAACTTCGCTGCGAAAATCAGCATGAAAGACAAGCAGAGTTATCTTAACATCTCAATTAAGCGTGAAGTGAGAAAGCTCAATTGTTTGGAGCTTACAGAGTCTGAGATCCGTTACTCAATCAAAAAAAATTAATGAATCTACTAGAATGAAGTTCAAGATAACTCAAGTTTTGAAGAGATTGTTCTAAAGCGTCCTAAAGGAGAAAGTTGTTCGCTCGAGTTCCCAACAGAAACCACTTAGGATAATCTCTTTAATATGTGACATTGGTATCGATTAGTGTTCTCTAGTACCTAATTCTGAGTGAAGAAAACTAAACTGCTCGCTGCTTGTTTTCTGGAGTTACTCAACTTCCTATGTAATATTATATCTTAAAAAGGGCAACAAATGCAATCCAATTTCAAGTATCTACTCTTTTCTCTGAAATAAGATTTGAGAAACGTGAAAATGAAAAAGTATTCGGATTGTGGTATATTATTAAGAAAGTCGGGCAATTTATCTCCATCAATAGCTCACTTTTCTATGAATTGAAAAGTGAGGTGAACAAGAAGAAATCAAGATCTCGGATGAAAGTTCGATGGAAAATCATCTATTTTGGTTTTCTCTATCTTATATCGATCGTTTATCTATTCATCTTGCGCGTGTAAAATATAAATAAAAAGGATGCTTAAAAGCTACAAAAGAAATGATAGATGTCTTTAAGAAAGGTATTAACACAATGGCTACAGAATTAACATCTGAAACAGGACGAAATCGTTGCTACAAATTCTCGAAAAACGAGTCATTTTGTGTATATTTGAGATACTTCTTCATGATTTCTTACTTCACAGTATAGAACTTCATGAAGGAAATGCTGTATCTACATTTCAATTAAATTTTTATTTAAAAATGATCTCCGATAATCATTTGAAGCCGTCGGCTACGTTTTGTAGAGCTCTCTGAAACCTGTCGGTCACTGTATGTGATGGTCCGTTAATTAATTAATTAGACAATTAGTAGTTAATTAGTTAAATAAAATGTTTTTGGTGGTCTGTGGGGGGAGGGAGTCTAAATTTCTATCCTATATACTTCAAATCGCGTTTTAGATCATGATCCTTAATATTGGTCGATGATAATAGAAGGCACTCAACTTATCAAGAATAAACTCTCATTTAAAATCTAATGTATGATTGATTTTCCTAACAAACGCATCAGTAAGAATCTACTTAGGATCAACATGTATCCAGAGAGAGACAACTCAGAAAATGGAGCAGGCCGTGCCAGGTCAATGGAATAGAATAAGAGATAATCAAAGGTAGCCTAGAAAGTGTTCTGTGTGAAGAAGGAGAAAGAAAATCGAGAAATAATGAGGAAATAGTTGGAAAGTATTCACCATTTGTCTGTTAAGGCTTCACATGTTAAACACATCATAAATATATCTATATACATATATATATAAGCTTTTAAAACGTATCGCTCCTCTCATAGTATAGCTTTCCTTTCCTTAAGAAAGGAAATTTCAAAATTTTACTTTCCTTTCCAAAAGGAAAGTGAAAGTGCCACCCCTAAATGTCACTGTACATTCTTCTGATATTAGAGAACCAAGCTAAACTAAAATGCAGCACTGTCTTTCGGACCTTCTACTGTAGCTATTCTAGATTGAAATGAAAGACATTCAATTGAACAGTTCGATTTTTCTCGTTCTAATAGCGTTTTTTCTCGTGTTTGTGCTCTAGCTGATTACTCTTTAAACTATTGCTAATAGTGTCTCATTTGAACCCCAAAGAATCAGAGCAACAGTAGTATGGAATTGATTTATCGTATTTATTAGTATGAAAGATTAATTTTAGTAGCTTTTTAATCAAACAAAATATTATAACCGCCAATTCATCGGTATACAAATTAAACTTATTCTTCCAAAGATTTTCATGTTCAATGATGATTTTAATCTTAGTATGTAGATTTCAACTTTTTCTACTAATTTAGGTTTTCTATCTGAGCCTTTTTTCCATTTCTTAATATTAACTACGAAGATTCATGTTTATGTTTCGTCATTTTTGCTCTCATTACTATCTATATTGATGTATTCTCAAAATAGAACATACCGCTACGGTAAAAATATCGACAAATAGAAAAGGTTACTTACCAAACGATATCGAAATATGCTTGTTGTGTGAAGCGAGTCTTCGTACGACTTTAGTATTTATAGTTGTTGGTAATACTATCTCTTTTCCAACATAGATTATCGTCTGAATCAATCAAGTGTGACTAATTTTTATTTCACAGCGTCGTCTTTCGCATTATTACATGTAATTTAATGTACAACATGCGCTCGTCGTATGCTTTCTTTATTCTTGTTTTGGGCTTAGTCCAATTTAAAAAAAACCAAGCGATGGTTACTTTACCACCCAGGTCGAGCATTACAGACTCCGTAAACGATAGTTTACAGACTTACTCTCTAAAAAAGGCCGTTCCCTACAGGAACCAAACCGGTTCGCAAAGGTGTGGGTGAGGATGTGAATATAGCTGTGGCTGTGCCAGCGTGTGAGGGTGTGGGTGTGGGTGTCGGATTTCTGGGATATATATTAAAAACCTCCGGGAACAAACTTTCACACCCAAACCCTTCCTCGTCTGAATAGATTATTGCATTGTGTTTATGATTTAATTTCGATTAGATGATTTCGAACGAATGTAGCAGAGTCAAAGCCATCTGATGAGTCCCTTGAGAAAGGACGAAACCGGTCACGGTTGCTCTTTACACACACACACCTACACCTACACCCACACCCACACCCACACCCTTTTGCCAATAAAAATTCTAACTTCATCGTGGAACTCATTTGTGGGTCAGCTTCAGTAAATAGTTTTCTCATTTCACTGCAAAAACTTCGAACATCTTGGTATGGTGATTGGGTATAAGAATTAAGTTTTTGCAGTGCGATTCTTGCACGACTTGGAGAATCAAATGTCATCTTGAGATGTTCAACGAAGACGCTCCATGAATTGTTAAATTTAGTTTTATTTTCTTGAAACCAATCAAGTGCTTCTTTATCTAGTAATTGTGGAATTAAATCAAACTTCTTAGCAGTTGGTATATCCGCCGTCTCAAATTTAATTTCGATAGTTCTCAACCATAAAAGAGACGGTCCATGAGAAACCCGAACATCGCCATACTCTCGAAAATTCTGACCCCCCTATTTTATGATTGGAAATGAAAGAGCAAGGTGAGAAACCTTTAAATCCAAAATTTTAGCCCATTCTAACTTACTTTTGAAAAGTTATGAAATATACAGTGAAGACACCCTCAACTGCTTGGGAGAAAAAAAAAGTTTTTTTTTCCGAAATTTGATGGGTTAGTATTTGGATATTTTCTCTCAAGTAAATTATCGTAGTCTTTTTGGCTTATATATCATTTGATACAGTAAAGTTTCCTCTACACAATTGCTTATGCCCTGTGTCCTCAAACTTCACTATATAGGTACAACAGTTTCAAAACTAAATGCACCCTACTCCTTTTTTCGGATTTTGTCTTTTCATTTTTTTCATTCCAAGCTGTATTTCTCTGCCAATTCTAACGGGTCCAAAGGTTTCTTTACAGATTTAGATAGGAAAAANGAAAGTCATCTATATCGAGAGATTAGCAGTTACTTTAGAATGTATCCAGTAGAAGCAATACTTCCCAACAACAGTTATTTCACGTATCCCACAAGTGAACTTGCTTAGCCAAGATTGTGAAGCATCACTCAATTTAAGAACTATTGTAGAGGAAAGAGTTTTTGGAATTTTGGCGCAACCCATTTTCAAAAATATTGAACCGTCAATATTTTATGAGTATTTTTTTCGAAGGACCTGAAAATATATACCCAAAAATAGACAAATGCTGGAGTCAATATCTCATAAATGGCTTGATCGATTGAGCTGAAATTTTTTGTAGACATATAACTCAATGAGATGTACTCAGACTATAATTTCCAACTTACACCTATAAGTCCTTCATTTCTCATGAATCATCCAATATTGTCAAAAATGTAAATTTTTGACAATTTTAGTACCTCATAACTCAGGATTCCAATTAGATGGGACTTTGAAATTTGCACTAAAACCAGAGTTTAGGGAGAAATATCTCCCCACCGAAGGTGGCTGCAATATGGATAGTGTTTTTCGATTAGTCGAATTCTCTCAAAAATCGACAATATGTTGACAGTCGTTTTTTTCAAACAAGATTTTCCTCTAAAGCATAGAATAGATTTAGGTCAGAGTTGCTAAATTTGGAAGACATCTGCGATGCACATGATTGTAGTGACATCAGTGTATTTCTTATGGAAACGGCAACATTGGAAATTGATAGCTGTCCAAAGGAGCTGTATAAATGTTTCTGAGAGCCTTATCTTTTGGCGTATGTCATGGCCATGCGGGTGACGAATGTAAGGTAGTCGCTTGTGTCCAAAGGGGACCTTTGGGTTTTTTAAGTTAGGACAAATTAGCAATGGAAATACGTTTTTGATTGCGAAGTAAATAATTGTTTAAAGACTTGAGGCGATAGCGCTCTGCTGAATTTTTTTGTGGCTCCTTGAAATATGTCGTGTGAAAGTACTTGATACGTAGACTGAAAATATGTAATATAGTTGGAGTTGTTAAATTGAAACTCCTTTCAAGTACAAATAACGGCCCATTGTGTAGGAAAGATAGTTTTTAGTTGTATCAGTTAAGTTACTTTGATGTCTGTAGATTTGGATTGAAGAGAAAAAATATGATTTCTTGCTTTGATTCGCTATATGTCAGAAATCATACGCAATAGAGGTCAAAATTTTGTTAGATAGACACAGCAGGAGAATGTAAAATATTAGTAAACGCTCGATATACATGAATTGCTGAATTATTGCTGAACGATTTGGTGAAAGTTCACTTTTTGATGGGAATCCCGATTTTCAGCCCATCAATTTTATGAGCTAATGGTGTTGGCTTAGGATTTCTACTGATAACTTGAAAGAGAATCTTATATCTAAGCGCAGAGAAGATAATCAGTTTTACATATCCATGGATGTGCAGAAACAGATGCGTATTGGATAATCCACAGAAAGAATTTGAAAGTGAAGGCGTTCCTACACTTTCAATTCAAGTCTGTGAATAAATACCGTTTTGATTATATTATCTAAGTGATTCCCAATGCATAGGATAAGAGTTATCATTTTGGATCACTATTTTAATGTGTGCCTCCCCTGAGCTCAACATGTCCTACACGGTGCCTGGAAGCTGACACACCTTTTTTGTTACGTGGAAACAGTTCACTCATAGGTCCTTCTTTCGACGAGATTCTTCATCGAAGTCCTAAGCTGAATAGCTATAACAATCTTCATGAAAAAAAAGCTCAATTGTTTTCTACATTAATCAGAATTGTGAATTCCCAGGTAACCGAACCACTCCTTTTTCGATTTCTAGGTCGAAAAAACGGCAGTCGAAAGAAAATTTTTAGTAATCGCGCTTCTTGACGTGAGTTGTGAAGTGCCAGGAACCCGTTGGAGGTTTACTTTCAAATGTTTTTCGAACACGCTGAAATATACAAACGCACTCATTCTCTGATTTTATGGAAAGTCACTTTGTGTCCTGAGATCCCAAAACAACAGAAGCTACACCAAGCTATGGCTTCCTAGGACTTCATTGAAAACTTAAATCCTGAATCTGAAAGAACATTGTTAAGAGCCTACATTTCTGCTATCTTTCACTTTGTAGAAAGTTCAAAAAATGCAACTCAGAACCATAAAGTAGTAGCGCGGTAGTATCTCTATTACGTCTTAACCGAATAATCGAGAGACTAAAAGGTTATTTCGGCGATGAATTAACAAACCAACATCTGAATTGACTCACTACCGACGGGTTTTCCAGCCAGAAAACAGATTTTTTAATACTGAAAACTCAAAATTCAACGCTTCTAGAACCTAAGCATAAAGGCTTCATGTTCCAGATAACCATAGGAACCAGCTCGTTCACGTAGACGTAGATTTTCCCTCCGACATGCCTCGCCTGTTTCATATAGTATTCCACGAAAGCAAAAGATATCGCATATCAATTTCCACGTTACTTATAACCATGCATACGTTTGACCGGCAGCTTTCGGTGGGGAGATATTTCTCCCTAAACTCTGGTTTTAGTGCAAATTTCAAAGTCCCA
>OENT01003220.1:3499-13977 GCA_900239685.1 Rotaria macrura | reverse complement strand
CAAATCCAAGTCCAAGTCCAAACCCCAAATTCCAAACGTATCACCAATCCCGAATCCCAAATCTAAGCTGGAAAAAGTGATATAAACAATCTTGTGATCCAAGTATAGACGAAATCCACAGTTAGGAACTCAGTTCTAACTATACCTCAAATCCAGAAACCAAAACCAAATCCAAGTTCAAACCTCAGAGATTTGGTAACAAATCCCAAATCCATTAAAGATTTGTTGCAACCCTACTGATAGATGACAATAGTGAATCAGTAAAACTAGTACCAAAGAAAAAACTTCTCAATCTAGTAAAATGTGGGAACATTTTCATACAATTTTCGTCAATGATTTCCGGCAACAATTTGTTTCATGCGATACATGTAAAACATTACTAGAATTTACTTCAACAAATGGTAGCAATAATATGAAAACACACTTGAGTCGTTGTTGCAAAACGAATACAAAACAAAATGATCTTAATCAAACAACAGTACATGATTTTTATTCAACTACAGAAAGAATACATATTCCTAACAGAATCAAATCAGCTGTAGTGCAAGTAGCTGCTGAATTTTCGGCATTAGATGGTCGAGCTTTTGAAACAATGAAAGGAGATGACTTTTAAAACCTTGCTCAAGTTGTATTTGATATTGGCCGTTCCTTTTCTAAGTCTTCAATGCAAGTACGCGACCTTCTTCCACGTCCTACAACTGTAAAACAAATCAAATTCTAAAAAAACTTATAGTTGCCATTTTTTATTCTTTTGTTATCTTAGATTAGCAGAAATGTGTCGAGAATTTACGAGCGATCGAAACAACAACTAATCCAAATTTGTAAAAAGTTAAAACGTTTCTGTGTGATAGTGAACAGTTGGACAGAACACTACACAGGTAAGAATAATGCCAATAAAATCTAAAAATGTCAAAGCATTCAAACCAATTTTTTTAAATTTAGGGATAAACTATTGTGGTATTGGTTTACGTTATACCGATGAAAACTTCACATTATTATCATTTATTCTCGGTTGTTATGTGTATGATGCTCCGAGTCATTCAGCTGCACATTTTCGTGATTTTGTCGGTGGTAAATTAGAAGAATGCGGTTTACAACTTGATTCTTCTAAATTTGTTGTTAGTGATAATGAACCAAAAATGTTAGCTGCATTTCGTGATGACTGTGCAAGGATAGGATGTTCCGATCACTATCTCAATAAACAATTGCAACATGCATTCGAATCAACTGAAATTCATTTAAATAAAAGTACGATTGAGAATGTAAATTGCACAGCAGCTCAAAACCTTTTCCTTCAAGTGAAAAATATTGTTACTGATGTTAGACGTTCACATCGTCAACAGACATTATCAATGAAACTACAGCTTTATAGTGAAACTCGATTCAATGGTGCTTTAACAATGCTTGATGTTTTCCGTAAAGTATTTTACGAGTTGCCCTCAATATTAACCAATACCAAATCAATGGATAGTTTTAATTTAATTGATAAACAATCACTTGATGACGTGTGTTGTTTTTTACAACCATTTGAAGAAGTTATTGAAGCTCTTTCTGAAGATCATCGACCTACTTTACATAAAGTGATCCCGTTGCGTCAGTGCTTGATTAAAACATGTGAAATTAATGAAGAAGATTCAACAGCAGTAGCTGAATTAAAGGTTTTTTTGGGTGGGAAAAATCGGACTAATTGCTCTCAGGTTTCTGCACTTGATGAAAAGCTACCTTAAGAAAGTCTTCTTTTGTTGTTTCTATAATTATGGTTTTTTTTTCAGCACATCGAATAAAAACTATGTGGCTTATTACAACTGAGCATGGGCTAGCAACGATTTTGCATCTGAAATTAAAGAATTTTGAAAGCTGCTGTGATGAAAAACAATATGCAATTTCCGCATTGAAATTGACATTTGATAAATGTCAATCGAATATTTCTTCATCATCATCTTGTTTATTAGAACCGTCTCTAATTGCATCATCGTCTTCTTTAAATATAAATGCGTTTGTTACAACATTAAAAGGAAAAAATATTTTAACTCAATGTTTTGATTCAATAGCCGATACGAATGTTAAAGCACCGAATTCTCATCAAGAAGTTGATGATTATTTACATTCTGAATTTTGTTTTGATGATGAAGGGAGATACTATGAAGATGGTGATATTGATATTTTATCTTATTGCAAAGAAAAACAAAAACAGTTCCCGGTGTTATCATTTTTAGCCAAACAGATATATGCGATTCCAGCGTCTAATACAATAGCCGAAAGATTATTTGCAGCTTCAAAGAATACTATATCGGAAAAAAGAACGAATTTAGGTTCCGAAAAAATCAATCAAATGTTATTTTTACAAAAAAATTTGACTTTGTTGAAATAGCTCTTCTATGAGAATAGAAGAAAAAGAACCATTTCAATGTCATCAACAGCGACCGCCTCATCTGAAGATTCGACATGCACTATGCCCAAGCAATCAAAATTTGATGACGAAGACAATTATATTACCTCGGATGAGACTGAAATATTACTTGATTCATGATATGTATTTATTCAGTCGATCTTTCGAATGTTATAGATGACAGTTGACTTTTTTGTTTTTCTAGTCCTGAAACTTATTCTCAATACATGAAACAAGTTTTGCCTTGGGTTCTTTTTTTTTCTTAATATGAAAAACAAAGATATTATTTTATGAAATATCGAAGGTTCATCAGACATGATTATAATCTTGATTTCGATTTAACTTCGAAAAATTGTTTTAAAAATCTGACTCCGACTCCGATTCCGAAAACTTTTATTCCGCTAACTCCTACTCCGACTACGACTCCGAAAATTTTTGTTTTTTAACTCCGACGAAGTCGGAGTCGGAGTCGGAGTCGGAGTCGGAGTTCGGGGCTCCCCGCAGGTCTCTAGTGAACTGGAGTTTTGGATTTGAAGTGTGAATGTGGAGTGTGGGCATCCTCTTCACAATTGCAAGAAATTTATCCACACGCCACACCCATCTATAACTAAATCCACATACACAACCACACACCCTCAAGAAAAAATATCTTTTTATTACTGTTTCGATGACACACACTAATCGATTGCGATAATGTATAGTTGACAGAATGATTCATTATGAACTTTTGTCATTTTTTTCGTCATATAAAATACCCTGTAAACAGTATGTGTGACGCACATCAAAGAAGAATAGAGGAAAAATTGGATTATTCCATACCACCCACATGTGCACTGTAAAAGAGCAAGCAACTGCCGCAAATAATTGCCAAGATATGATGTCTTTGTCAGTACCGGTGTCGATTTACATTTAGCTTTCATTTAGTTAACGCGTAAATTAAATGATAAGTAATTTATAATAAATATAAATTTCTCATAATTTGTGTTTAGTGTAAAGTAAATGGCCAATGACATCCCTAATTGTGAGACTTCGTTGATAATTGGTGGGGGCTATATTGGTTTGCTCTAAGGAAAATTTTCATGTTCCTTAGGTAGCTTAGTCTTGTTTTCTTCTCCTGTTTTCTTCTTGGTCATCTTTAATTGTCGGGATATCCATTCCACGTGAAAGAAAATAAATTGCACCTCCGGTTTTTCGTAGAGAATGCTAATCATGAAAATCTTGCTATCGTACAATCTTCGATGTTCCTTCATAGTTCTAATCAATGGAATCTCCATAAAGACATCTATGCAGTCTCACTATAACAGTTTTCGAGAGCTTTTTACCAGATGTTTGTCTTTCGTTCTTTTCTTCCAATCATATGCTGTCACATGTATGAAGCATTAATAAGTTATTTACCTAACAAGCCTTCTGAAGGTTAATATACGTTTTTGAATGTATCAGGAGCAACTATTTTCGGTCCTTATCTTACCGTTGCAGCACAATTTTCAACATTCATTAGTTATATTGTTTTCTTTCAGCATTTTTTGCAAAGATTGTAGGAATTTTTTACATCTGACCAATGTTAGTCTTAGTTCAATTTGTTTGTTTCCGAAACCATATGCTTCTATTCTCATTAATTTATCCAGTTTCTTGTATATTTTTAGATAGACATTACAAGAGTTCGATATGGCGGCTTCGTATTCAGATGAACAAGTTGAGCTATGCTGCTGCGTGCCTGTTACATGTGAAGAGATCGATCATGAGACGCTTATCCATGTAAAACGTATACGCTGGAATGGACAATATAATCGTGGCTACTGTACAAAGAACTGCACTAAGCTTGCAAGGACCACGATGCACACGTATTGGAGAGGCCGACTAGCTTCCTCGCCAGAGCGATTTCCTTACTATGTCCCAAGCACTTGGTTTCGCCTCAGTGTGCAAGCAGATACTACATCCCTTCCAGATTGGGGTCTAAACTGGCATACACTATACCACGGTACAGATCCAAGAAACATTCATAAGATTGTTGAAAACGGATTTCGGGTTCGCGAATGCCAACATGGATTTCCAGCACTGTATCTTTCTCCAAGTATTCAGTATAGTTCGCATCCGAGGTACGCACGCGTAATTTTACACAACAGTCAGTTCTTTCAGTTCGTAATGGAGGTGCGAGTCGACACTAGAAAATTGCAGCCTCTGAAAAAGCGTGAAACGCTCAAGGTTGGCGTGCAAGGTGACATCGATCCAAACTTTCCAAACAATGAAGATCTTGAATTCTTATTCAAAGCGGAAGAAGGAAGATTTATAAAATCTTGCGAAGGTGTAGTAGTCACTGGTGTCATGGTTCGAAAAACAAACTTTGACCCTGCAATATTGTCATCGAGTTGGTGGTGGTGCAAATGGCGTACATGGATGGAAATTCATCGTTACTATTACGACGGAATGCCAAAACTCGAAAAGCCCACAGAGTAGTTTTCCTTGCTACTTTGAGATGATTCTTACTTCAACAGAAGCAACAAATTTCACACGGCGAGTCTTATCAAGGAGTTTCACTCAATTCAAGTAAATTAGAAGAAAAAAACCAGCTATCAAACTGTTAGCAAAAAACTGTAGCACATCAACTATTTGATCTTTTGTCATTCTCATATCGATCATTATGCAGAAAGCGGTGTCGGGTGTGTCAGGCACAGGGTGTGCGTGTGTAGATGGTACGACAACACGTTTCGACTTTGCTTAGAAGTCTCATCAGGTGGCTTGATATCTCTGAGTCGATTACTGCATTTTTCAATAAAATCTTCAAAAAGAAAAAGTTTTTTTGAAAAATGAAGAATCGATTCGAGACAACAGTTTTATGCTCCATTTAGAAAGAAGAATGATAATAGAAAATAGTATTTCATTTATAAGGGGTGTGTAGGTGTGGGTGCCGTCGTTTTTTATGAATGCTATTCCCACACGCTGCAGCCATCCAAATCCACACCGACACTTACCTAATCACGCCCACACACGCTTGGTAAAGGCGTTGAAAAATTTTACCGTTTTGAAAACTTCGGGAGAGACTGTAAGAGATAATTCTTGTTAGCGTTCACAGCAGCGGCGTTTTTGCACAGGTTACCCATCTACTTATTTTGAGCACTGTGCCCCATTTTCTAAGAAAACCCTAAAAGGTTTCCTTACTGTAATGTCCTTTGTGTTCATTTAGTTGCCATAATACCTCTAGCAATATTATTCATTGGTCAGATTATATATCCTCATAGTTGTTCGTCGCCGTGCAGGCAATCCGAATCGGTTGGCCCGATTTGATTTTTCTCTGTTGTCATGTATTTAAGTCCGTGGGTATCGTTAATTGCATCGGAAAAATGGAATTTAGCTTACTTGACTGTTTTCCGTTCGATAGCACGAATAGCTTAACTGGTTGCTAAAAGAAAGTGAGACGACTAGTTTGCTTTACTTTTTTATTTTAGTTAATTATTCCAATAGTTGCCGGCGATTTTAAATAAAAATTAGCACGATAAAAGCTGTTATATATTTTTTTCTCAGTTGGCTATTCTGAGTATCGCTTGTCATTTTTCTGAGACAAAACTAAAAGGTTAGTATTGTCTAATTTTTGTCTATTATCATTGATTTATTCAGAAAATGGACGTGCATTCTACAAAAGAGCAATCGAATAACTTTGCTTTGTTTTTTTTCCTCTCTACTGAAAGGAGGTTCGTACGAAAAATGAGTTAAAAAGTTGGTTCGTGAATTCGTAAGTTTGTAAGTGCGTAAGTTCACCACTTCGCAGGTTTGTGAGTTCGTATCTTCTTATGTTCGTTCGTTCGTTCGTTCACGTAGAATGAAACATGTATTTTTGACCTCTAACAGGATAGCACCGCTGAGAATAAAAAAAAACCTCATACTTAGCATAAAACATAGGCCAGTAGGTTTTCGAGCATGACGAATTCAGCCAATGACATGTTTCTTCGATTGGGTGATCGAAGAATAGGATTTCGAGCATAGCGAATTTACCCAATCAGGGGTTTTCTTGATTCAGCGATCGACCTATAGGATTTCAAGTATGGCGAATTCAGCCAATCTCGGAACCTCTGGGTTAGGGTTGAATGATGGTAATCTCGAAGGCTTTGTTTTCATCGTATGGGAATGCTTTCCACCTGGTTTCGGTTGTATGCGATACTTAGAAGGGAAATTCTGGCTATTGGTGTCATTCTAACTCTGATGTAGAATCCATTAGATTTGGGTTGATTTGCTCTCAGTCAACAGTTGGAGCGCTTAAGTATCTCTTTTGTGAAAAGGTTCGTAGGACCAGAAAGTTTAGGTTTCTGAATTGGGGAATTGGTGGATTCAGCCGGACGGAAGTTGGTTACGTCATTTGTCTGCACTTTCAACTTCAATGCTCATGAAAGGGAGTGATCACTTGTTTCAGTACTGTCGTCTTAGGGAGCGACTAGCTGCTACTTAGAATATCAATTTTGAGTTTTCTTTCGACTTTTATTCAAGGCACTCAAAAAATGTTGGGTGGTTGGTGAAGACTTCTGCTATCAAGCAGTGCGTATTTTATCAAATTTTGTCCGGCTCTCATGATTCTAGTCGAAGGAGGCGTTCTCTTTGTATTGCACTTTGGCTAACCGTAAATAAGAAGCCGTCGATCAGCATGAGCGACACGCAACTGAATTTTATCTTATTTCGGCTGGGGCGCAGAGAGCGCCATCCCCTATAAGCCTATGTATGGGTAGCCTTTTGGTCAAACCTGACTTTTTTTTACGCTGTAATAGCGGTTCGGGTCAATTCGATTCATAGTAAAGTTGCCTAGGAATTATCTCGCACTGCCTGAGTATTGTCAACAATGTACGTGTCTGTGTTGGCGTATCGCCGGAAGTGGGCATGACAGTGGGTAATCGTGAGGATTCGGTGGATGACGGGGGGTTCAGTTGATACCAATGACCACACTCGTTTGAACATACAGTTACGTTGGCTGCGTCCGTAATAATTTTTACGGATTCTCCTGCTGAATTTTGTATTAATCATAAAATTGACTGCTAAGTTTTACGACTGTTTTTTTCATGTTACCTTCTTAACGTTTGACCTTCTATTACTGAAAAATCTATTAGCATGCATGGTGTTTATACAGCATAAATAATAGGTGAACCGCTTCGAAATTCTTGTATCTCAGTGTATTACGATATTTCCATAATCGTCATACTATTGTTTGCCACTGACAATCCCTATGTGTCGATGGATCTGTGATGGCTGTGGAAAGTAGAGAAGAGCAATCTGGCAAGCTGGTAGCCCATAATGTTCCTTTCTTCTCAACTTTTCGATGAACTTTAATCTGATTTCCATCATATATGATCGTAGAGTAAAGCATAAAAACAATTCTAATCTTCTAAAGTATTTCGCTTAGTAATTTATGAAGTCTATAATAAAGACAGATTGTTGACATTAGTATTCTACTGCAGTCATGCGATCGAGATCGGAGTTCTAATAGTGATCTAATTTTTACAAGAAATATGTACTTAGATGTTTTTCAGAGTGAAGAGCGTAAAAAGGAGTGATATACATGGAGCACTATCCCTTGCCCCTGCTGGTGAAATTTGATCATAAAGGTTGAAAAATGTAACCTATATCAATATGGTGGGTGCCTTTATTACCCCTTCCTACCACTTTGAGAGCCGAGTTACGCCCCTGTTGAGAGTCACAGACACAGCTGTGACTGATATTTAAGTGGAGAGAGGGAATATTTTCTGCTAGCAGTTGATCTGCTGTGCACATGAAAAATTCTTCCGACAAAGAAACTACTGAATTACATAGTTACGCAAGCCTTGATAGATTAAAATTTCACAGAATAGGACTTTTTCGATGAAATTCCTACAGCATAAATCAAAACATTTTTCGTATTGCTAATGTTGAAAGCGAGAAATGTCTAGATCAGCACACTCTGTTACCCAGGTGAATTAATCCGATACCGGATCCGATTGGTTCGTATCGCATCCGATAAGTCGGCGTAATTCAAGCCGATGTCGGGAGACGGGTGTACAAACTGACACGATGACTGAACCCTATTTTCTGCGTTAAATGCTAATTAGTACCTTCTGGTATAACACTAGGAAGGGAAAGACAATCTCACTCTCGAATTCCGATAGGATTTCGTTAGCTTTATTAAAAGAACCTATGCAATCCGAATGAAGTCTGATTGGATTCCGANTCATAAAGGAACCATCCATAAAGGACATATTGAGGTAAACCTGTAGAGGATTTCCCGCAAACTGTACACAACTTGACAGGGGAGGGGTACGATCAATCCCTCCTAGGCATCAAGACAACTACGAGGAATATGTTCTTTTTCTCACAATTTTTTCACCAAGTTTCAAAGTTAAGTTTTTATTAAAAAGTTTCTTTTGAACGCATCCACAAAGAGTAAAAACATTGTTGAAATAATTACAGATTATATTATTACTGGAAATTGATATATGTGAACTTTTTTATAGTGTGCAGTGCCATTAATATTGAAGTTATCTCCTACATGTACATTTTTTAATATGGTCTCTTTATAAAATTGCAATCCGTCTATCCACGAAAACATTTTTCAAGGAACTGTATTTCAAGAAATCTTTATTTATTGTTTCATTATTTATTTGTTTGCTTGAATTTTCAATGAGTTTTCCAGTAGAAAAATAAAGATATATTTGCAGATTGATGGCAGATTTGAATGAATCATTGTTTGGTCTGAATTAATATCGTATCTGAGAATCAGCCAGTAGTCCAATTTTTGATCAAGGAAACAGCTTATCATAGAGCTCAGACGAATCTTTAGGTTCACGTCTGATTCGTTTTGCTCTTGATAAAATGTTATAAGAAATTGAAGTTTCAACTAATTTTACGGTCAATAGACAGGAAATGCGAACTCCATTATTGACAGCCACATTCTCAGAGAAATTGTTCCCCTATGTAATACTGCTGCTTAATACTCAGACTATTCCTTGATATGTTTGATCGATTAGTGTATCGATTTAGGTGCCATTAACATTTTACAATTCATCAATACATATCTGAGCATGGTATTTGTCTGAAGATTGTTTGCCCTATTGTGATAAATTGTCGACTCGGTCTGATATTGAAATAATTCCCTCCAGACAAAAGAAGAGCCTTGGACGAGGAGATGCCCAAACTTGATAGACGAGTCTTTTAATTCATCAGTTAATTATTTTGTTAATTATTGTAACAATCTATGCCATAAATATAGTCTAGCTGGAACCACACGTTTTATTTTATCGATTAATCCAAAAATCTACTCTTATAAAATTTTTCATTGTGCTTGAATAATATCACTGGAGGAGAAGAAAGAATAAACAAAAAAACAGGTAGAGACATATCAAGTTAGTCAAAATCGAATGAGTGTAAAGGTAAAGAGATAGAGTTAAGGGCAAAACAATAATAACACTTATTTGAAAGTAAAACCGGTAGCAAGGGCAACAATAAGAAGCACGTATGTCAATAAGAAGAAGAGAGAATATATTGATGGTCGGTGGGAATGATGGATACTGACGAGAAATAGATAAAAAGAACGAGAAAAAAGAATGAATGAAAATGAAACTACACTATGAAAAGATAGAGAAAATGAGTGAGGCAAGTTATGAAGTAACTGTTAGTATAGATGGAACTAATCTCATTTTTAGACGACTAGTACAGGCGCCTGTCTGGAAAAGTCAGACCGAACTAGACAGGCCGGTCTAGCGGCAGTAGATCAGTTATGAAAATCAAATAATGTGCCTCGTCGAATTCCCAAGAGTCACCAAGTTATTGAATTTGACTCAACTATGAATGAAACTATCATAGTAACGTTGAAATCAGTCAGCTTATAAAGAACTAATGTGGATTGTCGATGAATTAGCACTGTTATTAGCTTCTCTTAGTAGAGACGCCCGAATAATATAAAAAACGTTGATCACCGTAGATTTGCACACTTCTAATGGCTTCATTTATCACAAAGATGATGTTAGGAAATGCTGTTCTAGCCCTATTGAGAAGCTGATTAAGTATTATATGACAACATGCAATGGTTAGTTTTATTTTTACGTGTCACATCTATACAACGTAAGACGTTTTCATTGAA
>OENT01003219.1:0-13979 GCA_900239685.1 Rotaria macrura | reverse complement strand
GGTGTTGAAAAATGTTGTGTATTTGTATGTTTTTTGACATCTGACTATCAGCAATCGTTGAATTGTAAAAAAGAATTAACGTATGCTGTTCAATTACATAAAACAATAATTCCATGTCTTATTGGAACTAATAATAAGCATGAAAAATGGAAACCATCACAATGGTTAGGTCTTACAGTTGCCGATATGGTTTATTTAAACTTGACAGATATGAATGAAATCAATTTTGAAAACAAATGTGAAGAATTAATTGATAGAATCTATTCTGTTCTTAAAATGCAACGATCGTCATGTATTGAAAAAACAGTCATTACGAACGAAGAAAATACTGATGAAGATTTTCAAATAAGTTCTTGTTCAATTCTGCCTGAAATCATTCGTGAAGGTCCACAAATAAATGAACAAATATTGGAAATAATTCCAAAAAAATATACAAACGAAGGTGACTCTGTCATTTGTTTAATTGATCAATCTAAAGATATTCAATGTAATCAAGATTTATACGCTATAAACGGTCGTTTTATGAATTCATTTACATTATCTCGTTTTATTTTTCACAATACAAGTGCAGAATTTATAGGCGTTTTACAATTATCAGCTGAATATGAACATTCTAATAAATGGATTTCATGTCAATGTGTTACAAATCAAGATCAAAATCTAATGAATATTGATCCACATAAACTTATCGTATGTTCGATAACGATTAAAATTGAACTGAATGGTTCACCAGGAATCGACAATCAACATCGTTTTCGTGCACATTCTCTTTTACCACAACCGCTTAGATTGAAAGTTCATATTGAAGATACACAAATGAAACATGCTAGTCTTATTCTTGAACAGGTTTTTTAATATTAGAATATCGATTGAATTTTTTTAAATGTAATTCTTATGATTTAGGTGAATCAACCATTGAATCTACCGACATTGAAAAATGTAGTAAATAAATTAAATCTATCTGAAACAAATATTATCGATTTTGTTTCGGCTGATGATTGTTCAATTGATATTCGATATTTTATTTTAATTTCGTATTCAAATGATAAAAACAATTCTGCCATTAGATTTTCATTTGGTTGTGATCTTACAGGTTTTCGTTCTCCAACGTGGGATAAACAATATGTTAAACAACTACAGAAAAAAGCAAAACAAGAAAATACATACGAATTAATTGTTCATGAAAATGTATTCGATCCATTTTTTGATTGTCTCGCATTATTTGATTCTCATTTTCGACTTCAAGCCATCAGAATTAAAATTAAAACTAGTACATCAACAACTATACAAACAATTCCATTACCTATGAAACAAATATTTTCTCCTTCTTAAATCATAATCTTTTCTTTATATTGATTGTTCGAAGAAGCATTGTGAATGTTCATCTCTGACCATCCACATACTATCGAAGATATATATATATATACTCATGAATATGGATAGCAGTAACTTATCTTTCAATGTTCACAAATAGTTCCTTTCTTTCTAGCAACATGTACACTTATACGTGTGTACAATTTTTTAAAATATATAATCTAAATGAAGTAAGTTCGACGAATGTGCTCATAACGCTAGAGGATTAGGAAAATGGAATGATTACGTTACACTAGGGAAGCATACAGTGTATCCAACAACAAATGAACCAAGCAGAAGAAAAATGTACAGAAGATCTGTTATCTCTGATGTACACTTTGATTTTAGAATCTTACCAATTGTATGCGATAGTAGATTGAAATTTCTTAACAATGTTTGTTATACGAATTCCTTATTTTTTCGAAAATACCGTGCCATATTATCCATAGGCACTTGGAAAATGAAAAGCAATATCATGACTGTCAGAAAGAGACGAACAACAATAAGAAATTGTAGGTTTTCTCGTTTTAATACTAACACGTTTTTCACTTTCCAATTTCTTGTCTATGAGATAATACGTCTATTTATCACTTATTTTCAAGACGGCACGAGTGAACAGAAGCAGGGGTTCGACGCGATAATCAACAAAAATTGAGCCAAGATAATTTTCATATTCAGGAAGGTGGCACAGCGATTATGTTTTTTTCGAAGCAGCTCATCAACGAGCTCTCTAATGTGTCACCCGTCCTTTTTTCCAAGTTTAAATTTTTATTTATTAACATAAAACAAACGCTATTTTTCGTTTTCTGAATTAATAGAAAATTAGATTCATTACACTTTGCCAGTCTAAGTAAAGTGTACAAATACGTTTTGTCTTAGACTTGTCATTTGAAACGCTTCAGTTTCAGGGGATTCAGAAAAAATAAGTTTTTTCCTAACTCATTTGGTACACAAGGCAGATCATATGAATTTAGATGTGTTCACAGGTTTTTTTGTACTTGAATATTAAAAAAGATAATATATTATGATGTGTCAGGGGAGGTATGTGATAAAAGAAACGAAATTTCCTTTTTATTTTATTTATGGAATTCGGTAAACCTTATGGAATCAATTATACTATTATGTTAAGAAAAACGCAAGATAAAGTTGAAATGTATGAAAAAGATGAAATTGAAAAATTCACACTAGTTATTTTTGTCTTTGATCAATAAGGCGTCAGAGTTAGAGAGCTGTAATTTTCAATTAATTAAGAAAAAAAATTAGATGCCATGAAAATATGTCCATTGTTTATCTATTTAACAATCAGATGGAAATTTTTGGTACGGATTTTTCAATAAAAGTAATCGATGGAAAAAACTCCTCCATATTCAAATTCATAACTACTTTTATTCATTCGATTTCACTCAACAGACCTTAGACAATCAGCATACTGAGTAGAAAATTGACATCGACTTTTAGCCCAATATTTTCAAAAGATTCACTAGTTTCTTACAAGAAAATTGTTGTGTTTCATGACTCCAAATCCTTTCTCTTGAGTGATAATAGTCGGAGCTCTGTACTTTCTTGATTGATTGCACAAGTATTCACTAATATTGATTTTCTAGACGCCATATAATCTGTGTGAAATTGGATGAAAAACGTGCTGTATACGAACAATTACTATATTCTGGGGTTGTTTCAGTTGTACTCTTCATTCTTCAAACAAAGTGATTCAATAGGCTTGGTGATCCTTTTACTTTTTTCGAAGTTCGTACGCTTTACAGTACCACCAACATACATTCAATAGAATCTTCAATTCTTTTTCTTCTATCAAACAGACTAAACGACAAGTAACTGACTATGTTGAGTTTGTATGCCTTTTAAAATGTTTTATTGTTGCTTCTTATTCGTACGCTTACGTATATGCAATCTATATACCTTGATGAAGAGGTCTATGTGCAGGAAATGTTAGTTTCCATAATAGTCAAAAGTAATAGTTTCTTAAATTGTTGTTCTCAACTAAATTACTCTAGACTATATGAAGAAACAAGAACTAAAACAATCGTTTTTCATTCTAGAATTTAAATGTCAAATAAGAACGGGGCGCATAAGACATAAAATCGGTACATTGGTACTTTTTTTCATAAATTCTATTGAATTTTACATGAACAGAAAGACGAAGTTGAGTTTTTGATTGAATTTTGAAGTCTAAAAACCTATAAACAAAAACGCTCATGTTTAATCATTAATTGATTAATTGATTAATTGATCCTTGGGCTAGCGAATTCAATACCACAGTAAATTTATAAGACAAAATGATACCTTAATTATGAATTTGATAGCTCTTGAATAGAACTTCGATTCTTTCACTCTCTATATATAATTTCAGTAACTGTTTTAATTGAACTTTTGATGATATTTTTGAATTGATTCTTTGTAGTGACAGAAAGAAATTATAGAAGAATCTTTAAAAAAATGTTGGTTGCATTTTAATTCACTTCAGGAAAAGTTAGCAAAATTGTATTTATGATTAGAAATAATTCTCATTCAAAATAATTCTATTTATTTGTCATCTATTTCAAGAAAGTTTGATCCTATGTGAATTCCTATTCTGTCAAAAAAACTATAATCCGAGACCAGACTAAATTTAGTCACCATTGTTCACTATCAAGAACAAGAAAAGAATATTGTAAAAGAGCTATAGTTATGTCATGTAATTTTAATCAATTTTGTCCGAAACTCAAAGCGTGAAGATAGAACTGTTTAGACATTCGAGCAATTGTATTAAAGTTTCATCAGTTAATAGAACCGTCATCAACGTTTACTATTCAATATATCAATTTCAAAATCCAGACTTTATTCGATGTCTTGAATGAAAACCAATCGTATACATGAAGTTTTTTGTCGCCATTTGTTAAAAGCAAACAAAATACCTTAAAAGGAATTATTCTTTTTTTTATTTCGTAGAACAACGTCGTTAAACAACATATCATGATAGAGAAGATTTGTTTCACATGATTACAAAAGAAAAAAGAAATAGACAACAATGCAACCGGGTGGACAAAGTATTTTTGATCGACTTTTAGCTGCGAAAACGACGATAGTTGGACAGCCTATAGCTAAAGTTGTATGTAAAGCAACAACAGAAGAAATTATGGGACCCAAACGTAAACATCTTGATGGTAATTTCAATAGAGATTTTTAAAGATACATGTAATATAGAAATAATTATTTAATTTTTCAAGTTCTTTTACAAGCAACGCATGAAATCAATATTTCAATACCTGAAACTGCTGATCTTTTAATTGAACGTTCACAAAATTCTTCATGGGTAGTTGCATTTAAATCATTAATTACAATTCATCATTTAATGTCATATGGAAATGAAGTAACAACTACTTGTTTTTATCTTTTCTATGTATGATATTTTATTTTCGAATTTTTTGTAGCGTTTTGAAGCCTATATGGCATCACATTATCATCAATTTCAACCAACTCTTATTATTGATCGTGTAGGAATGCCAGCTAGTGATATGTTAACTCATATTCGACGATATGCTGAATATTTAAATGAAAAACGTGAAGCGTATAAATTAATGGGTTATGATTTTTGTAAAGTCAAACGAGGGTATGCAGATTTTCTCTGAACAATAGTAATGAAATAAAAATATAAATTTTTATATTTCAAGTAAAGATGATGGACTTCTTCGAACATTACCTATTGACAAGGTTTGTTAATGATAATTCGATTTCGTTAATAATACATTTTATTCGTGTCATTTTAGTTACTAAAAACTTTACCTATGATTTTAAAACAAATAGATTTAATACTTAGTTTTGATGTAAGTAGTAATTACGATGTTCATTTCTTTATCAATACCGATTAACTGTGAAATCTCCATAGGAAGTTATCGATAAAATAAAAGTTTAGCTAGAAAAGAATTTAGTTTCAACATAGATCCTTTAACGTATTGATTTTATCAATGTTAAACTAAAGCCAACCAGACATTATAAGACGCAGGCATCTTCTCATATATCTTCAACAGAAGTCAAATGTTTTCTTAGTCTTACTAACTATAAACTAAACTTCAATTGATTTTTGAGTGAGAGTGACAAGTAGTCTCATGTGTAACAGAACCGCAGTTGTTATGTCACAGATGCGATTCAATAAAATACTATAGACTGAGGATGAAACGAGGACAAGTCTTATAGATAACTGAATCGTAACATTCATTGCTTAAATTTATCGAAATGACCCGAAAAAATGAAAACTATATTCGTTCCCAAGTAGCCAAGGGAAGCTGCAGAATGATGGAAAATTCTATAATACTATAAGGCTCCTTCTTGAGTTATGGGAACATTGTGCATTTCCTTTATTCGAAAGAGGAGACATGGAACTATATGCTGAAAAAAATAGGTTAACGAAGATTCGTTTAAATTTCCTACCGTTTAAGAAATTAAATAGTAGAATAGTAAAATCTGAAAATATCAAGTTCTGCTTTATTAATGTAACGAAATTAAATTTGAAGGATACCATCGGATAGAGCATTAAAAGTTGAATATAGCACATTTGTTTTGATAACAGACTCTCCGGTCTTACATAACAAAAGTCTATGTCATTTATTCCAAAGGACATCAATAGACAGAACGTATCAGTCTGCATAGGGTAGGCTTATTTTCCATTTTCGTGAGTTTGTTTCAAAACAATTTTGAAATAGGCTAATAGAGTGACCAAAGAGATAAAACGCGTTAAGGAGATTTAAAGAGAAATGTTTTCAACTATTTTCTATCTCCCTAGGATGCTTTTTTTTATTGTAGTAGTATGTGAAATGATTTTGCTCACTCTTTAGAATAAATTTCAGTAGTCACTAAAATCTTGAGATCTTTATTGTCAGAAGATGCATATTCTTTGCTCTTTTCAATGTTCTTATTTAAGTCCTGTTTTTTTTTACATTATACAGAGGTGAAAATTTTGATCTTCAACTTTTGCTTCCATGTAAGATAAAAATTAAAAAAGATTTCGAAGTTTTCTTTATCATCGAAATCTAGCTGAATGTCTTTTCTTTCGAATAGATGCTGCAAAAATATCATTTGCATGAATATAATTAGAATTTGTTAATTTTTCTTATCAAAAGAGAAGGGGTCTTATTATTATGCGAAAGACAACAAATGAAAGTTTTTGAATTGATTCATCCTTGTTTCTAAAGATTACACTTGTCCTTAGAAGCAAAAATTTTATAGAAAGCAGCAATCGAATATGCATACTGTATTTTCTTTAATTATCAAAGGGTGCTTTGTATCCAAAACAATTTTAAATTTCTAGAAGAACATCACAGACGAAGAGGTTTTTCGAGATGGAATTCTAGCTTGTGTACTGCTATTTTACACGAAGCGCTGAAATGACTTTATAATATGTTGCTTGTAAAGGAATACGTTTTTTTTTTCTAAAATTAATTATTTCCTATTATTTATTCGTCGACGATTTTCAGAAACCATTATTTTCTTGTTTTGATATTTTAGATTACGCCAAATGAGTTGACCAATGGCATAATACACAGTTGCTTTTTTCTTCTGTTCAAAGATCTTATATATTTGTATGCGGCGTTGAATGAAGGAATAATTAATTTACTTGGTAAGAATTTTAATATTTCGTTGTGAAATGAAAGTTGAGTTTTCTTGTTTCTCTTTAGAAAAATATTTTACGATAAATAAAAAACAGTGTCGTGAAGCATTGGATACGTACAAAAGATTTCTTGAAAGAACAGACAAAGTATGTCAATATCTAAAAATAAGTGAAGTAAGTTTCATAATTAAATAAATAAAATTGTTAACATTAAAACAAAAATAATACTAGCGTTACGAACAATTATTTGATCGATGCTTTTGGGAAGGGGTAATTATAATAGTGTGCTTATCAAATTGATTTCTATGTTGATTATGCGAAATGATGATCTATCTTTTGAAAAAAAAAGGAATCATTGTTAACTTTTGTATTAAACAAATATCTTTGTACAATATTTGAATTTCAATTCTTGTCATCGATCGAGTATTGTTTAGATGAAGTCTTATTCTATGAATTCATGTGAATTAAAAAGACTGGTGAATAATTTTTAACTTTCCGAATAGAATATTTTTGAAAGTAAACCAAAATCGTCAATAAGTTGAAAGCAACATTTGCTAATACTACTCTAAGCAATAATAGTCGCTTTCATGATTAGACATGCTGGCTAAGGACTTGTTTTCACTTTTTCTTATAGCCATATGGTGCTGAACGAAGCGATATTGCTGATTTAGCTCGGGTAAATGAATATGATTGAAATGTAATATAGCTTTTACTCATGCATGAATTTTCATTTAGGGTGTGGAGAAAAATAAAGTGAGTTCAAATAATCTTAAGAAATTTGTATTCTTATGAATCCAATCAAAACTGGTAATTTTGATATGTTGTTTTTCATTCTAGGCTCCAAGTAGTATCCTAGAACGATTGGAAAATCATTTACTTTCTTTAGAAGGAAAGAAAGTGTCATCACAATCTTTATTCCCAAAGTAAATATGAAGACTCATCGATCTCATATTTGATTATCTAATTTTTATCTAGAAATCAAACAAAACAAGAAACGAAGGCTTTTTCACTTAATTTTCATGCTAATAATACCGATCATCCACAAAAAATTCTACATAAAGAAGCAAAAGAACTGGCAAACTTTAACATGGTATGTAGAATCGATTCGATATTTTGAAAAAGTGATGCTGAGACTAGCAAAGTAGGTAGTTAGAAATCTATAAGACGATATCAGATTTTTGCGCTCTTTTCCAAGGATTTGTAACTGTCTCGAATGCTCGTTTGGAAAGCTTCTAAGTAACTCTGGAAGGCATGAACCATAAAGTTCAAATAGCGCGCATTATGTAAAATATGAGACAAAATCTATATAAAAACTTATAGTAATACTTCTAGGTTTATTGCGATGAATCACGATTACACATGTGCGAAATATGAATAAAGTTTTAGAAAAATAAATTAATATTCGATATTATTTTCTTACGATACTCATGCATAATGCTAAGAATAACACCGTAAGTGCAGAATTATAAGATCTTACATGATCATTCGTAAACTCCTAAATTCATAAGAATAGAATGCAACCATTCGATGAAAGAATAAATGTTCTGTATGAAATTTAGATGTAGACTAAATCATTTCTCTAGCGGTAGGCGATCCTTCGGAAGGAACTGAAACTTCATGAACCGTCTCATCAATTAATATTTTATTGTAGGGCTTATTTGATTTAAAAAAATTAAGATCTCGTCAATGAAAGTTTCGAATATCGTTTAGAAAAAAGAAGTTCCATCTTCACCACTAATTTCTACTGAGACAACAATGCCGAAAAATGAAAACCTCTTCAGTAATACAGATTTCTTTTCTCAACAACAACAATCAATGTTCACAGATGATCTATTTAAATTGTCTATACCACCATCAACTCAAACAAATACAAGTATATCGCAGGCTGTTTCCGATACACTGGAACGTGAGTAACAATAACTGATTTATTTTGAGAAATATCCTATTCTTTCTTCCTTACTGTTATTGTGCAGCAAATACCTTGAGTAATGTTCTTCAACCGACATTCGTACCAACGAATACAAGTACTCCTTCATTATCACTGTTCACTAATGATCAGAATACTTCGACAGTTATTAAATCGACTCAACCAGGTGATGATCTCGATTCATCACTGAGTCGATTAGTTGATCATCTTGATATAAATCATCCTCCAAAAATTGGGTAACACTGTTTTTTTCCTCTATTGTTAATATACTAGGGTTAAATGAAATTTATTGTCGAACAGAAAAGATCATCGATGGATGCCAACCGATTCGAAGAACCAACCAATGATTGATCAATCTACAACGACTGCTAATACATCGGGAATGACCTTGTTGAATACTTCAACAACACATATACCTCTTACTAATGTAACTAATTTAACTAAATAAAATATTAAACAAAACCTGTCTTATTAAGGTACCCATTGAGTCAACTACTACGGCACAACTGCAACCATTTACATCCTCAATAAATAATCCATTCGCTTCATCGACTGAATCATTGATGAATAATCCAGCAATTGGTTTTCCAACAAATCCGTTTGAAGCTCAATCATTCCAAAGCATAACTTCCGTAAATCAACAACAGATCAGCAATCCGTTTGATGATCTTCAACCAACAGGTACATAATCGAATGAACGAATAGTTCACTCTTGTCTAAATTATGTGCAATCAATCATGAAAACAAGTTTCAACATCTTTACAAATCTAAATTTGTTGTTCAAATTTTCTTTTTAATCAATTTACTATTTCTATTCATTCTACTATGATTACATATTTTATTCAATTATTTCGTGTGCAAACATGTCCGTATGACGATGATGTTTTTTTTTTGTTGTGTCACGCTTATATTTCTTTCCGGTTTATCTTAATCGATGCAATGACATTCGTTAAACTATTGTGTGTGTATGGTGGCATTTTTATTAATTGATAATTCGAATTGTCTCGGGGACGTTTTCTTCCCTATCTAAATAAAAAGAAATTACTATTGAATTTTGATATTTTCATAACTGTAAATTTTCCCTTTTACATAAATGCTATTATCTTCGATAGTAAAACGAGATGATTGATTGAACAAGTGATTGAAGCAATACCAGATTGGTTGTAAAAAACATAGATTTTTAGTTTTCTTTCATTATGAAATGAAGACTTAGATAAAATACAACTATTCTCGATTCAATATGCAGAAGGTTGAGACGACTGGTTTCGATAGAAAAATGCTTGTGAAAACAAAAATCTATTATAAACTTTGATCTTTCACGTTTCATACTACTTTTGATAAACAACTTGCGTCGCTGAATACTGTAAGCTTTTCTCCATAATTAATATTGTTAAAAATTGATAAGAAAGTTACCAATTAGTATCTCATGGTTAATTTTTTCTCGATTTAATGTACAATGAGTCGCAGGTCATTTCTATTCCTCGTCGAAGAAAGGCACATGTGAAAGTATTTACATAACTTCTTCAATTGCTAAGAAATCATTTCTTTAAGGATCTAGTCGATATTAGTACGAATCCGAGATTTCTATGAAAAATATGTACAGAAACTCAAACAAGATTATTTTTAAGAAACTATCTGAAAATGAATGACTCAACTGTTGTATGATTACAGATTCGGATTACATGTGTTAGAGAACTCTAAATTTCGAAAATTCTTTCATAGTCAGGGGTGACAGGTAGAGAAAGGAAAATATCGTACTTCAACGTGCTGTATCTACTTCCAGGTGATCTTTTAATGATCTTACAAAAATTTTCAGGTGTTTCATGGCTACCATTAGAGCCCTGCAGGCTGTAGATAACCTGGCCTGACAGGGCAGGTTACAGGGTGCCAGCAGCGTAACATGTGACCTGCAACTAATATTATGTAATAGATGTAGTCGACCTCTTCACAGAATTATTTGATAAAAGGCTAAAGCTGATAGTGAATAAAAACTCAATTTAGATTGGTTGCAAATGCATTCAATAGAAATGATAGATATGTGCTTTAGTAGTATAGTTTTTGTGTTTATGAACATCTACAATTAATTCTATTGTACATATATTACTTTTCTGATTTTCAGCTTTATTATTTTTATTCTTTGGTCTATTATTATAATAAATTTATCGTCGGAAAGGATAAAGACATGTTGCACTATCAATAACATGCTCTAACATATATTCTTACGACGATCATTATGAATAACTTCATATTCGAAATTCCTGCACGTTCGGCTATATCAGAGCTTGTTTTTAGCTCATCAGGTCGAATATTTGCGAACAGAAGACAATTTTTAAATCCCGATATTCTTAATGATATTTTAATGACAAGAAAATTTCGAAATGAATGATTTCGTGCTTTTTGTTTTGTAATTGAAACAAATTGAATGAAACTGCATAATATAATCATGTGAGAGTTCGAATTTTTCTCAATTATAAAAAACTACAGGACAGGGCAGATCCAGGTTGCCAAAATCTTGTAACCTGCAGCCCTCTACCTACCATCGGCAGGCACTAGGATAAATTAGGAGGAATTAAGCTGCTGTGAGTTTATTTGACAATAAACTTCACATACTTTGTTGTACTCTAAAATTAGATTAAAAATAAAGTAAAATGAAATATTTGGGCTTTAGTATCAGGTAGACTTACGTAGACTGGACTCCTGCTAATTTACTGTCACGAAAAACCGACCGTAGATTTGAGATGCCTGAAAAGTTCTGAAGAATAGTTATATCAATGTCTGGAAGTACAGGGAGTAGTCTGAAGTAAGAATTTTTGTCCCCAACCCTCCCCCTTAGTATTAATGTCCCAACTTGAGTATGCCACCATGCTGTTCACAAGTCAATAGAAAATGAAAGTTATAGAACTGAATGGCGCGTAATTCCTCAAAAAAAGTTTGTTGGTTGATCATATGTCTATTGTAGTCTGATTCAGAGCATAGTCAGACATGTGAAAATTGAAAACAGTGATAGTCAAAGTGGTTACTACCTTTTGATAGAAAGAAAGGCACAAAGTGTCTGGATATTGTTCTTGTTCACAGTCGATACCAACAACCACGCATACAGACAACCACACTTCGAAATCCGTTTTCATTGCAACCATTCAGAGCATTTCAAAATACATCGAGAATCACTTCAGGACGAAGCCAAGCGAATGAATATGTACGAAACGGAATCCAATCAATGTGCTCTCAGTGAACGGCTTTGTTGTTTTCTATACCGAACAGTAGGAGCATTCGAGCAAAGAATCGTTCATCATAATTTCTATTTAATATGCAATGGAAGTTTCCTTGTTGCGTTTTTTTCCGAAGTTGTACATCGAGCGACAACTGACGTTGATATTCGACTGATGAATAAGAAGAGCAAATTCTAATTCGATTGACAACGACGTTTTGCTACTACCAGTCCAGACAAACTATTCCACACAGAATTCGTTCACACAACCAAACCCACCCGCGTATTGACTGCTTTTGTTTTAGAATTAAAAAAACATCAATTTCTCAGCTCATTGTGAAATTATAGTTGTTGAGATCAAAAGTTTAGAGTAACAGCAACATGTGTTATTGCATTTGGAAAGTCTGTGCGGGCGCATTGTTGATATACTGTCATTAAATAATAGTAGAGAGCGTTCAAATGGCTTTTAAATTATAGAAAAAGCAAGCGTACTTCTTCCACTTTAAGGTTAATATAACATTTGTTTGTTGCATCTGTAAAATCCTATTTGAAAACTTCTTAAATATATTTTGGGATTCCTTCAGATTTCTACATTTTTTCTGGATATTTTGTTCTATCTTGGATATTAAATTCTACAAATTTAGTCTAATCTAGTAAGGGAAAAGTGTAGTTTCACGCCTCGATTTGAGAACCTTGATAGCTTCATACACAACATATGTTCATGTACCTGAATCATTGTTATTGCTTCTATATTTCCTCAATATGAATTTCTTCAACATCTTATAGAACAGTATTTCGTGTAAGATTATTTGAAAAACTTTCATTGAAGTAATTTATTCAAGCGTACTACCTTTCTAACACGTTTGTGTGCTACGTCTCTGCCCAGGAAAAGTATCGTTCTTCGGTTAGTTCTTTTTCGTAATTATAAATTTAAGTACGTTGACGACGATTTCTGTACTCGATGTTTCTCACTTTAGAACGGTAAGATGGTTGTCAAAAGAATTATTGTCAAAGTACGACTTGTATTTAAAACAGTGTGCTCCAAAACGAAAACTAGTGCTCAGTGTCTTTCCTCTGTACTTATTATATATTTCATTCATTTCTTTTGATGAAGAGCAAGTTTACTGCCAAAGTACATTCATGGATTGCGAGATCTTAGGGTCAACGTAGAATATTAAAAACTCTAAAATAAGATACTTAAACAATGCAGAAAGAATATTGTGGATGAATCTGTAATATCAAATAGAGTTGAAGCAAACTAATATAGATCATCTGTGATAAATTGTAAAAGAATATAAATAAAATGATTTACATTTGAAAACTTGACCATTATTTGCGTATACAGAAACTTCTTTTGTATGGGCATGATCACTGTTCAGAATAGAATTACAAGTGAGACATTGTTGTGTAAATGGTTCAATAGGATTAACTTGTACATGAAGAAGAACCATATTGTCAATAATGTAAGACTGTTTGATCCTCGGTGTATTAGAAGGATTCGAGAAAAATTATATAAGAGCTAGAACATCGGATTCAGAATGATTTGATTGGAAGTGTTGTCGCAGGTGATTAGTAATGAAGTTAATTCGAATGGGCTCCAGTTTCGATAATCGATAATTTAAATCAAGAGCAAGCGAGATCTTTGTTGGATGAAATAAAAGATAGAAGCTTATCAATACTCGAATTTTAGACGCGCTTGTTCGCAATGACATGATCAAAATAGTAATTCGGTATCAAAATATTTGTGACAATAATCGGTGAATAATGTTCTGAAAGAAAAAACACAATAGACCCAAGCAGTCAAAATTACGAAGTTAACGCGTTAAAACAGAGCTTTTATTTTTTTTCTTTCAACGCGTTTTACACAGTCAAATATGTCCGAATTAACG
>OENT01003218.1:0-13991 GCA_900239685.1 Rotaria macrura | reverse complement strand
TGGAAAGACAAAATACGCTGGTATACGCAGAAAAATGCGTACTATCTTTCTAGGATACTGAGATCGAGATACAAGAAGGGGCCGATTTGTGGCCTTATCCGGCGGTGTCCTTTTCAAAAATCAAAATTCAAAATCGGTGCTCTTGGACCTGAAGATAGGTTATCATCGCTGTCTCAAGAATTTCGACTAGTTGATCTGCAGATGGTGCGCTCTTGAACAACACTTAACGGTCCCTTTTACCACACAATTCACTTTGTTTCTGTATGAAATTATGGTCCGAACTCTTCTTTATCCATGGTCGAAATGGCAGATTTCTATCTTGTTACTATCAGAAGCTATTCAAACAATGTGCATGCTTCTTATATTGAGAAATGGATAATAGTGTATGTTCGATTTCGTTTCCCAGAAAAGGCTAGGCGCTTTTTTAATCTAGAATTCAGTTGTCTTGTACTCTTCATCTGATTCTGAAGAATATATTACTACATAGTAACTATAGAAAATTATCTTCATAATATCATATGATCATCGTATCTGATAATAATACAGTAAATTGATAGGAGAGCTAGAGTAGAAGAATTCCATATATAGGGTATCAACAATCTTTATTATTTTTAGTATAAGTATTCTCTTATGTCAGTAATGATGTAATATGTAAAAAATACTCAACAACTGAAAACTAGATTGTAATTTATTGACTGCATAAACGAGATAGGCCAGTCTAAAAATAAAATCTATTAGAAATACATCTTTCTAATAATGAACAGTATCTCTGCTGTTCTTGAAATGTCTCTAATAAGAATACAAGTGCTATGTACTCTTGACTTACAACCCTTGTCCAACGCACATCTCATAAACATCACTACTACTAAGAAAATTTTATCTATATATCATTCACTAATTATGAAAAGAGAAACAATGAAGATTTTAAGATCTCTTTCCAAACAAACTGTAAATTCCATTTTTTTTATTTGAAAACCGTTTATAAAGTATTAGATCTTTTTTCTTTGTTCAATGAACTATTAGTCTAGTAAGAGTATCGAAGCTTTCATACTTCACGATTACGTTATAACGCCATCTACAAGTAAATTCAAGTCTACTACACTTTAATTCATTCTGTATAAATCTATCGGATAGTTAATGTCAAATAATTCATAAGTGATTCAATATCAAACCATAATGAAGTTAATGCTCTGAATTCTCAGCTATGATTTTTATAAAACCAACCCAAATTTAAATGCTTCTAGCGCACTTAAATCATGGACTGGACTGGAAATAACGAATAATAACTATTGGTGCACGTTTAAGAACAAAATTTTCGTTTGATTTCTGCTCGAACAAAACTATTTAAAATTTGTACCTACGAACAAGTAGTTAATACGAAATCTAGATAAGAGCAAGTTTACTTTTGAAATTTTAAGTTAGCAAAAAACACTGAGTTACTTGTTTTTTTATGAATTGTTCAAGATGATTTGTAGAAAGAGGAACTTTAATCGAATGAAATAAGCTTCTGTGTGTCCTTTTTATAGTTTACTGTTATATTTTTCTTCGTCCGAATGATGGAAGATTTATTTTTCCAACGTTGGAATTTTTACTCGTTTACTCATTGTCAAACATGATACCTTAGTTGGAAAAAAAATCTATATTATAATGTACAAGGTTTCTCCGCGTTTTCGGGAACTTTCATATGATTAGTCACAGAACGAAAAGAGGAATAGAGATATACACGTGTGTCGTGTACGTCCATACATAATGTAGCTATGTACATATACGTCGTATATTTTTTTTTACATTTAGTAATAGTTTATTTTGTGCCATGAGTGGGTTACATTTATAGATGCAAATGAAATAGAAAAAGAAAAGGAAGTAATAAGAAAACAATATAGAGCATCCCAGGTGAAAGCATACGGTACGTATATGGCCGTTTACGGTCAAATGCGGAGCGTATACGGCCGTAAACCTGGTCCATGATTGACGACCATATTTTAACGCAAATACGGCCGTATCCGATAGATATACGATAAAAATACGGCAAAAGTATGGTGAGAATACGGTCGTAAATCATGGACCTGGTTTACGGTGGAATACGGTCGTTTATGGTGTAATTACGGCGTAGAAACGGCCGTTTACGGTGAAGTTACGGTAATTTACAGTGGACCGTAACCTTCCTCCTGGGATAGTTCTTTTTTACAAGATACATTTAACTTAGGTGGGTTGACTCTCAATTAAATATGTCCTCCTCCCAGAATGGATAATTACATTAATAGGATAAAGTAAAAACAAAGAAAAATTTTTAACATGAACATTTGCATTAAACAAGTTTCGAGACATATACGTCGTATATGTTCATTCATTATGTATATATATGTATCAGTCATACTTTATATTGTTTTATTTTTCTACACACGCAGCAACAACATAGTTACACTTACATTTGTTAGATTAAGAGAAACAGAAAATAGAATTAATCTCCAAGAAAAGGAGAAAAAAGAAGAACCTGCACTTAATTTAAATAACAGCCAGTATTATATAAAGTGAAGTTTCTGAAATAAAATCGATTAACTCTAAACCATCACTTTTCAAATTTCTTTATACAAAATTACAGAGAAACAGCAAAAGCGAAACGAAGACATGAAAACATACAGTGCAAGAAATTGTATCGTAAAATGATTGTTGTATTTAGTGATGACTTTCGACAAGTTCTGCGCGTTGTTAGAAAAGGATATCGATGGGACATTGCTGCTCCAACAATGAAAGTCTTCCGTTTGGTTCCTTTTCAAACATTCAAAATTAAAGTACAATACGCCAGCTATCACAGATCCTGATTTTTAAAATTTGACTTTTATATATCGATGATAATATGATATCTTTACCATCAGCACCTAAAATCCAATTTACATTTGAAGTTCCGATTTCTTTAATCTCTAATGACATAGTTAGCGATGTTTGTAGTAATAATGTTACATGTGTTGATATTGAAAACTTTTTCAAGACTTTCAATTCTCTACCAAAAAAACTAAAGTCATCGATTAATCAATGAACGCTTTTTAATAAAGTTGAAAAATGTTGAGCAAAGCAATTTTTACGCGAATAGCTCTGTAAAATATAGTGGCGATATAGATGATCATGATTTGCAATTGAATATTCCCAATAGAGTTTCTAAATATTTTGAATCCACCTGGATTACGACCGTCTAAATTAAATTTAAAAATAGGCTAAACAGCATTATTTTTGAGAAATCTGCTGATAAACAAATCATCTTGCTATGGAACTAGAGTAATTGTTAGAGCCTTTCGTCAAAACGTGCTTCTATTGCAAGCTATCGCTATAGTGCATTTTCTGAAAATGTTCATTTTAATCCTATACTATATTTGAACTCGGAGTATGGTTCAACACTTCTACTAAATTTCGTTTGAAGACAGTTTCCAGTTCGTCTTGCATATGCAATGAGACTAAATAAGTCTCAAAGCCAAAACTTTGATAAATTTGACATCTATCTTCCAGAACCCTCCTTTTCTCATGATCAGTTTTTCTACACGATGTTCAAAAGTAACGGGATCTAATTGCTTAACAGTTAAACTAAAAGATATTACTAGATACAGCAAAACGGATATTAAGGAGACACTAACAGATAATGTTCTTATCGAGAAATGTTTTCGTGATTCGCATATAGTTATTTTTGTGAGTATGTAACTTTACTATTTTGTTTTTATTTGTAATAAACCAAATACCCATGTAAGAAATTTTACTTATGAATTAAATTAAAAGTAGCTTACAATGGTACTATTATAATCTGATTTCAATCAGATTTTTCAGTTTTAAAAAGACAGATTTCATTTTATATTGACCTCTTTTAAATCTATTTCAATCGATAATTATAGTCGTTGTAGGAAGTCGATTAAAATACATTTTAAAAGAATCAAACGAATTCTGTCGTTTTAAGGTTGAAAGATCAGATTATAATAGTGCCATACTATAAGCAATTTTAAATTTGATTCATAATCGACTTATTTTTTTATATGAGGTGCCAATTCAAACACTTTATTAAATCGATTTTTGCTATTATCTTAAAATCTGACTTATCACAGTGGCCTCTAGTGAATTTTATAATGCTATGAAGAAAAGAAAGAAAGAAAACGTGGACAAATTGGAGTCAAATAATTCTAGATGTGAATCATGCTCATGAATGGAACAGTGGAATTTTCAATGTAAACTTGAAAGTTGGCTACTTGCAGTAACAGTGTGTTCAAGTTTCATTAGTAATCCTTTTTTGTCATGAATCCAAAATATTTCATGGAATTATCTAGAAGTATAAGATAACAGTATTGAATGACTCAACATGTAAACATCAAAATTTTGGTTGACTCTTGATTAAGACACAATGCAAATTTCGCTTGTAATTTTAATGCAATTCAATAAGCGGAAAAAATATATTGTTCGAAAAGTTGGTTTTCAGAATAAGAATAGTACATTCAATTACACTATGGCATCAGAAGAATTCGAATTTAGATCATACATGATCTCATATAATTTCACTGAAAATTGAAGGAAGTCTCTTGAGGTACAAATGATGAACATGATATCATTTATACCTCGAAATCAACGGCTTAATTCCGATAATTAGGTAATTCGTTTGAATTGTTGACTAGGATAACCTATCAATGTGTTCTATACGAGAATTACTTGACTTTCTCAAATAGTTTATTCATAATTGAAAATACAACACCGCATTGTTCTTATCTCTCAGCAGAGCTGCAATCGGTCAATCTGTTTCTAGATTTTGTTTTCGATTTTGTACACACGATTTTTAAAATATCAACCACACATCGATAACTATTTCTCTATTCCGGAACATGAATTAGAATCTTTTTTTCTAAGTTAATATTGATTGAAAAATTCCTCATATCTTGGATCGAAGTATTTCCATAGGAATTTATATCATCAAAATACAATGGAATCATTGTTCATCGTTATAATGTGAAATGTACTTTGAAACTCTCAGCACATTGACAGTCGATTAATAATTTCTATGTCTAATGAGTATTTCATTAATATAGAAAATTAGGATAGAATCTTTAGTCCTCTGGGATTTTATATCAAATAATAGTTGTTAAAAGACAGAAAATCAAACTTTCTGTACAATTCTTAAAGAAATAAATTGTAATACGCGATAAAGCTATTGTGACTATCTTGGGAATTCATGTGAAAAAGTTAGTTATCTAAATGATAGATCCTTAAGAGATCAAAATACAGCAAAGTGGAAAATTAACTAACCCGTTTGAGGCATAAAAATCATTTTCATTACATTGGAAAAGCAACGACATCTCTCCAGTGACTTCCGAAGCAAATTGCGATGATGTAAGTAATTGTCTCGTGTTTGGTGTATTTCAATCAAGAAGGAAACAATTGAGACTCCATGAAGTCCACTGCTTCCATCTCGACTTCGACGTTCATTGATCATCATGTTTCACAATATTGCTTTAACTGTGACACGAAAATCTGAGGTAGTATCTGTCATAATTCAGAAGCAGGTAGGACTCACCAGAAGGTTGATATATGCCTAATAGTGAGAAAAAATATGAACTATGGCCCATTCCAGTACTAGTCTGTAAGAACCCGTACTGACTACAACTCTATTTGCCAGCACACATAAATGACTACTGAAACCAAAATATTGATTCCAGTCAACTTGATAAATACGAACACAGTACGATAGTGTTGTTGATCTTGTTACATCGATAGAATCTCAACGCAAAGAATTGCTTGACTTATAACAAGCGAGTATAGTTTAAATTTAACAAAGTCAATACGCGGTTGTTAATGAAATAGCTAAGTTCATGTTCTACGCAAAATTGAACAAGATAGACTAAAAACAAGTTAATAGGAGTAATTCGAACTCTTCATGATTCTAGATCCTAGGATTGTAAATCTTTATTGACTTTCAAACGATACCAATCAGAACAAGGAATATTTATATATTTCGAATTATAAGAGTTGCGAAAGAAACGAGAAACAAAACGAAAAGAATGTGAATAAAATGTGAAAACATTTCATTCCAGACAGTCTTTACATGTTGTCTATCTATCTGCATCGTTATCGTTTTTGCACATTCATATACAGTTCTTATTCCAATCAGTTGAAGTATTCTCAAAATAAAAAATTCATGATTGTGATCTAGAATTTTTAGAAGAATTTAAAATCCATACCAATGATGATAAGAAAAATTCTTTTGTTAGATTATGCACTTTGTACTTTAATCAATTCTTTCCATGAAGAGTCGATTTTTGTTTGTATGCAGTAAATAAATTTTATTTTTTCTCTTGGGTTTTATCTACGTGACAAATCGACGGTGGGTCGAGTGTCAATGTAATAACGACTGATCATTACTAACTTCTTGTTTTTATACGTGACGAATAAATGAATGTAGATAATATTTCAGTATTAAATGAATCGCTCTTTTTCTCTTGAGGTTCACATACGTAATAAATCAATGATAGGTTCTATTTCAGCACAACAACACTTGATCATTTCTAACATCTAGTGAGTTTATTTCGTTAATAACCAAATATGATTAATGTTCCATCGTGGAACATTGTTTTGTTTTTCCTCTTGAGATTCATCCATGTAAAAAATTGGTGTTGGTTTGTAATGAAATACAACAACGATAGTTTATATTGAAAATTATTTTTTAGTGTTGGCGTGGACCTTCAGAATGAATTAGTAATGAATTATAGCAGTTGTGCCACAGTTGACTTCTATAGAGATTTGTTTTCAATGTTTTGAAGCTTCAAGAGGACAAATATATGGTATGTTCTTGATTGTGCGATACTTCTAATGCATAGGAATGATATCGAAAATAATGTTTAAAAGTCTAATAACCTTATATATCAATTTGTTCATAATTAGGATACAATTTCAATACTGCAGAAAAAAAAACTAGTGATTATTTCTTTATGCTCATTGGAACATAAGATACATGGATAGGCTGGCTTCTTGGTGTGATTCGGTGTGATTTTACACGTTGTTATATATCTGCACCCTTCCATATAAGAAGAAATTAATAAATCTTTCGAATTTAGTCAGATGTCATCCATAGACCAACTTTATCGTTGCAGTCAAATTCTCTTCATGGAATTAATACATTTTTAAAACATGATTGTATTTTAACATTTCCATCAATAAAATTGATCTATCTCAGAAGTTCGATAAAGTCAAAGTATATATGATAAATGGAATACAACGATACATTGTCGTAAAGATGACTCACACATAAGTCAAAACTGTCTTTTCTTTTCTCCACATACTTAGTATTGGTACGAGCTAATCGACAGATATTGGAATGCTTTCGTTCTAAATAGTCCGTGCAAATCTTGTTTGTATATATATATGTAGAAAAGAGAAGAAATATTATTTTTGACGTATGTATGAGTCATCTTTGTCAATATCTATTGTCGTATTGCATAATATCAGATTTACTTTTAATCTATTGAATTCCTGAGAAAGATCAATTTTATTGATGAAAATAATTTTTAAAAACGACACAATGAAAAAGAAAAGATGAACTTTATATTGCATGATAATGTCGAAAATCTTCGTCAACATAAAAGAATAGAATGACCTTGTTCTCATATATATACAAACTCTATCTAATGGTTAATCAATAAGAGAATGCAATATCTAAACGTAGATATACGTGAATTTCTGATATCATCTAGAAAAAAAAAATAAACAAAAAAAAATGTGTTGATTGTGAAGATTAACTTATCACATTGTGACATCAGATATTATCATTGCTCGTAGAAATAGAAAAACAGTCTAACAGTTTTCTCTATTTTATCGAGACATTGTAATATCTTATTCATATTTACTCTCTGTTAGAATGTTTAATAAAAAATATATGAGTAATCTTATACTCGAAATCATCTCTGTCAAAAACTATCTTACCATCACTAGATAGTTCTTAATGCTACAATTAAATAATTACCCTAAAACTCATAGAAAATAGTTACTATTATAACAATTAATCCATAGCTGGGATGCAGTCTGAAATGTCTGCCGAAGCGACAGAAACTTTTGTTGACATAAGAGATTGCAATGTTATTTTATTTATTGCTTAGCTAAATCTTTCTTTAAGAAGATTATACAATTTTTCTATTATTGTTGAACTTATAGCTATTTCGTCTGCGTGATAGCATACAACAATACTTGACTGATAAAACAACAAAAGCGAGTGTGTCTTTTGAGTAGATGTCAGAAATAGATGCAAGAGAAAAGTGACAGTAGACAATTAGTATGGGCTATTACATGTGACAAAGACGTTTTTTTCCTCTATTATTTGTTACCCATTTGGAAATGGTACATGTCAATAAGGCATGTTTTTATTAATGCCAATATTCATATGCGGAAATAGCGAATAGACATAGATCCAATTCAATAAAAGCTAAACGTGATTTCATGATTTATCGAACTTAAACGGTTAATAAATTCATTTGATATTCATTAGAGCATATTTGTGTAATTTTAGAAGAAAAAGCTCAATATGAAGTCGACAAAACACAAAGACATGGAACGTCAAACTGAGTTGATGCATCAAAATGATACCATTTGGACTGCAATACGTAAAGCCAATAAAGATGTTGTTGAGCAAATTATTAATGCCGATCCGAATGTTATCAATACCAGAGGCCCTTTCGGTGAATGTCCTATTCATATGCTATTTTTGAATGGAACAGAGGCTCATATGGATATAGCTCGATATCTCATCACACGATTTCCACAGACAGTGACAGAAATTTATAATGAAGCCGTAAGTAGTTGTTGATGTTTTTCATTTACTTTTGTGAACGAAAATATTCGTGTATACTAGAGATACTATGGCGAGAATGTTCTTCACATGGCCATCATCAATCGTAATGCAACAATGGTTGAGTGGCTACTCAGCGACACAAGTACTCAACCCTATCGAGAAGCACTATTGGCGGGCAAGGCGATAGGCCAGTTTTTTAAAGTGTACGCCGTTTTTATTTGTAGTTGAGCTTTTAAATTAATATCATTTTCAGAGGTCAACCATCGTACTATGGTGAAAGTCCACTTGGATTTGCTTGCTGTACAGATCAGTGGAATATTGTTGAAATTCTACTCAAATACGGTGTCTCCATGGATATCGTTAGTTGAGTGCATGCTTGTTCATCAGAGATCATTTTTTATTTCAATCTAGATTGACAGCAATGGAAATAATATTTTACATCTGCTTGTCATACATAATTTGCCTGAAATGTATAAAAAATTCAAGGAACGTTGGCAACAAGAACAAGTTGTGCCGGAATCATGCGATAAAAATGATAAAAATACGATAGAAGCTTTGAATAAACAAAACGTTCTACTATGGAATCGTTTGAACAAAGAACGTCTTACACCGATGACTCTAGCCGCAAAATTGGGTCGTGTGAGAATGTTATCATTACTACTTGATGAACGTAAAATTCTTCTATGGTCGTATGGAGATGTTTCTTGCATACTTCATCCTCTCGATCAACTCGATCTCGGTTTCATTGAAAAGGTATATATTTACGAAATAATTTCGATTTCTACTCACTGTTTCAGTGTATCTATATGTGCAGAATAAGGAGAAACAGCTCAGTGTTCTTGAAATGATTGTCAAAAATGGTCATGTTGAATTAGTACATCCATTTATTATTTCATTAATCGACAAAAAATGGAAACAATTCGGATATCGAATATTACTAAGACGATTCATATTTACTCTCACTTATCTACTTATTTTTCTTGCCACGACTATTCTCGAACAAACACGAACAGAATTGGTGACTTATTTCTACTGCACATTAACTATGCTTATGCAATATATTTGTTTCGTTTTCTTTGGTAGACAGAAAGTGTACATAATACGACGGAGATGATTGGCTTCGAATATTCGACTATAAGTCATCCGTGGATCTGTAATATTGGACGTGTCTTGGTTTTGGTAGGAGCGTTGTGGAAAGGTGCATGTGAAATTAAAGAAATGTTTAGTATGGGCTTATACGGTTATCTAGAAGACAGTGTTAGTCATTCTACTTTGTTTCATGATTACACTCTAAATAATCGATGCATTATTTCTAGGGATCTATTTTTTTGGAAAATTGCTTGGCATGTTCCTTTTCGACTTGTATCATTATTGTCAATATTCTTCGTCCATTCGAAATCAAAATGCAAGCCATTGTTCTATCGTGTGCCTCTATCATTGGCTGGACATATATGCTATTTTTTATTATGCCATTTCGATTTACTGGTCCATTTGTTGTAATGATCTATAAAATGTTATTGAATGATGTTCTTCGATTTTGTATAATCTATATTATATTTCTCGCTGGTTTCTCGCAAGCATTCTTTATTCTATTTAATAATAATGGTACGTCGAACGAATCTAAAACACGGAACACCCTTATGAAAGATGGTCATGCTTATTTTTTCGAAGTCATTGACTTTTCTTTCTAGGCTTTCTAGGTTATGTTTCGAATGTGAAACAATGTTTTCTGGGTCTTTTGGCTCAATTCGATTTTGCTCATTATGTTGAGACAGAATATCCCTTTGCAAGTGTTCCATTATTTATTTTTTATGTTATTCTTGTTACCATTCTCTTATTGAATCTACTTATTGCTATGATGGGTGATACATACGGGAATGTAATTAGAAGGGCAACGAAACTCTGGTAGATTGAATCTTTTTCATTTATTTCTACTTATATTTTGGTTTATTTCATTAAAATAGGCATTTAGAACGAGCACGTATTGTTCTTGCATTTGAACAAGAAATGTCGACTCATGATCGACAATTAGTAGCGAACAAATATTGGATTGATATGGATGATAATCGTTATTTGCTAGTCGAACAAGTTAATAATAGTCGACTTCAAGATGAAAGTACTAAGGAAGATGATGGCTAGTGTAACAAGGAAGATATTAAAATAAATGATCATTTAAGGTCGCGCAAGTCCTTTACATATAGTCCAACACTGTACTGATAAACAAAACATAAAGCATGACACTTTGAAATTTCGATCTAATTCAATCTTTGTTAAAATAAAGTTACCAGATATGGCTACGTACACTTTGCATCAGAAGACGCAGCACCTGATTTTTGACAAATTACGGATGACGTTCATTTAAAATGACAACAAGGACAAATTTCTCTAGTGTATCAACTGAGTCGTCCATCAATATAGTTTGTTAGATTTTCATCATGATCTATAATGTTCAGATGAAAATTTAGTAACTGATAACATTTGTAAAGATTCATTTTCATAAATATAGCGCATCACTAATATATTGAAGTGGAATATAAACTTGCTCTGTTGAGTCACAGAACACATTGTGGATGAAATTTCTTTTCTGATTGTTTTAAATTAAGAGCAATAGTAGTTTGTTGAAAGTCGAATACTTCTTCATATTCTGACGTGACATTGGGAAAACAAAAAAATTCTTGTACGACATTTTTCAAACTCCTATCCAATCGTATGCGTACATATCCAGTAGAAGATATCCTTACGAAATAGGAATGTAACTCAAATGTCCAATCATTCAAATTATTCGTAAATGAGAAACACCTAGGGAAATATAATTTAATGAAAATCGATTCTATAAATATTATGCTAATATATAGAACATGCATTGAGTTGTATTCCAATATCTTAAACATGTAAGCGTAATATCTTCGTATGAAGATTTGTAATTAGAAATTGGTTCTCATGCGCTATCTAATTTTTACATTATTTTATCGTTCTCGCCGTGTTTTAATTCTCTTCAGAATGTGTCTACACAGTCGTGTGTATAAATAGGAAAGAAAAACAAAGGGAGATTCCAAACGTATGATATTAGCTGCAACCAGAGAACAAAAGTCGAAGAACGGAAGAATACGATATGATGTATTGCTTTCTGAAGAATGTCGGCGAACAATCATTCATAATTCCTATGTCATTATTTATTCAACTTTCAGTATAGGAAACAACTCAAGATATACATTATGATGCGAATGACAGCGTATCATCGAGCAATTTACGATAGTACAATAACTTTTCTGACTCATTAGCAATCATATATCTGGCTTGTTGTTATTTAATGCAATGATGTTTTCCGTAAATGTAGACTTACTATATAGAATTTCTCAAAATTATGCAAATTTATTGGGCGGAATGTTTTGAATTCGATGTCACCGGTTCAATTCATGTGGACTGTTATATCCGATGCAACGTTTGTATTTTATTGTACGATATCTATAGAGTATGGGATACGTATATAATTTTAGTAATCATAGTAAAAGAGAGAAATAAGTAATGGTAGCTCGATTGCCAATTTGCATTCTATAACACAAATTAAAACGTATATTCTGATTGTAAATGTTCATTCAAGTATATCGAGAAAAATCTGAAAGTATTCGTTTTGATTATGTCTAATAATACGGAGAGTTTTGATTGGTTATGGCTGTACTTTTCGAAACCAAGTCTAGTCGTTACCAGAGTTGCCAAATCTTCCACTTTTCAAATGAGAAAATTAAGTTTACGTGTTATTGAAAAATTTGAGACAAGAAAACCCGTTACTATGATTTAGATTGTGATAGCTGTTATAGAGACCTGCGTCAGAATCAATGTTGGAACCGTTTTGAAGTCAACTAAATTTATTTTCAATGATCTCGTTTTAAAGTCAGAATTTTCGTCCGTTGTAAACTTCGTGTTTCGATAACTTCAAACTGATGCACTTTAAAGATACAATCAACGTCATATTAAGACCTACGGATATATATATATATAGGAAGTCTGAATCAACTTTGACTTGGATTTTTCGACTCCAACATTCTGTTAGTGCCCTTAGGCTTCAATGAGATGCTGATTGAGTCTAGCAAGTATGTCGGTTTGTATAAAACTCATCGAAAAATAAACTTGGCAACGCAGAAAAAACTCTAATATTAAAAATTAATTATTATCAAGAAATTTAGTTGACTGCAAAATCGACTCTTGTGCACATCTCCGATAAGCTGTCATCTACAGCCTATTGGTGTCTATATGATTCATTCCGTGTTCTATCAACGAAAGTAATGCTACTGCAAAAATTGGTGCTATGGAAACGGTGCAAATGTCTAATGGCTTTTGTAATGGAATTCCAATCAATTCAATCATCACAGATATACAAATTCGTTGAAATACTTCAATGTCACACGAACATGCATACACGTCTGCTGCCTGCAAAAATAATTTCTAACCGAAAATCAAGGCACAAAAATAACAAGGTGAGATATCTTGGTTGAGTTCTCATATATATTGATTTCTGGCTCGATATGCTATGGTTAGAAAGATTCGAGACAACTACAAATAAGTAACTCGTTCTGACTGTTATTACATGACTGGTGATACCGAGGTTCGAACTAAGTAGTTGTTGGATACAGAGCGAGCACAACCGCTTAACCATGTTGTGCAGTTGTCAATATTGACACTAGATTATGTAATGACTTGCCAAACTGTAAATTGCGTGGATTATTAGATTTATCGTGTACTCATACTTAGATTAAAATGTGTCGACATTTGTGATAGAATGTATGGCATATGTAACACATTTTGAGTAAATGTTTCGGCTCTAGTAGACAGCGTATTTTTCATTTTTTTTGCCAGCATACATTATCCAAATTTTCCAATTACTTTTGATTAATTCTATAATACATTCTCAAGCACATCAGATCTTCTGTTAGTTCAATCACCATCAGACTGTTCGAGCAAAGTCCTTTTTAGATCGTCAATTGAGATCGCCATGTTTTCGATTGATCAGTCATAGAGAATTAATGTGAAAAAACTAACATAGAATATGTTGTTTTCATATACACAATACTCTTGCCAGAGATGTCCATCGCGGCTGGTACTGTGCCGCTGCCGCGCCGCAATGAGTTCAGAAAAATCTGATTTTACCCGCTGCCGCTCCGTGATGCTCCGAAAAGTAAGCATTGCCGCG